>PITA01015008.1:0-32063 GCA_004023965.1 Spilogale gracilis | reverse complement strand
CACTCTGCATAATCTCTTCCAATCCAGTCCGTGTTACTACAAAAGTTGGATATTCATCCTTTCTGATGGAGGCGTAGTACTCCATTGTATATATGTACATCTTCTTTATCCATTCATCTGTTGAAGGGCAGCTTGGCTCTTTCCACAGTTTGGTGATGGTGGTAATTGCTGCAATGAACATTGGGGTACATGTGGCCCTTCTTTTCACTACATCTGTATCTTTGGGTAAATATCCAGTAGTGCAATTGCAGGGTCATAGGGTAGCTCTATTTTTAATTTTTTAAGGAATCCCCACACTGTTTTCCAAAGCAGCTACACCAATTTGCATTCCCACCAACAGCGCAAGAGAGTTCCCCTTTCTCGACAGCATCTCCAACACTTGTTTCCTGTCTTGTTAATTTTGGCCATTCTGACTGGTGTAAGGTGATATCTCAGTGTGGTTTTGATTTGAATTTCCCTGATAGCTAGTGACGATGAACATTTTTTCATGTGTCTGTTAGCCATTTGTATATCTTCTATGGAGAAGTGCCTCTTCATGTCTTCCTGCCCATTTCTTGATGTGTTCATCTTCTTTTTGGATGTTGAGTTTGAGTAGTTCTTTACAGATCTTGGATATCAGCCCTTTCTCTGTAGTGTCATTTGCAAATATCCTCTCCCATTCTGTGGGTTGCCTCCTTGTTTTGTTGACTGTTTCCTTTGCTGTACAGAAGCTTTGTATTTGGACTCACAAATCTATGGTCAAATCATCTTTGACAAAGCAGGAAAAAATATCCAGTGGAAAAAAGGCAATCCCTTCAATAAATGGTGCTGGGAAAATTGGACAGCTACATATAGAAGAATGAAACTAGACCATTCTCTTACACCACACACAAAGGCAAACTCGAAATGGATAAAAGACCTCAATGTGAGGCAGGAATCCATCAAAATCATGGAAAAGAACATAGACAGTAACCTCTTTGACATCGGCCACAGCACCTTATTTCAAGAAACATCTCCAGGGTGCCTGTGTGGCTCAGTGGGTTAAAGCCTCTGCCTTTGGCTCAGGTCATGATCTTAGGATCCTGGGATCAAGTCCCACATTGGGCTCTCTGCTTGGCAGAGAGCCTATTTCCCCCTCTTTCTCTGCCTGCCTCTATGCCTACTTCTGATTTCTCTGTCAAATAAATAAAATCTCTAAAAAAAAAAAAGACATCTCCAAAGGCAAAGGAGACAAAAGCAAAAATGAACTTTTGGGACTTCATCATTTGACTTTTCTAATTATTGAGGAAAAGTTCAAAGTAAAAAAACCTACAATTGAAGCTTTATAGATTGTCCACATAAGATAACCTCTTTTTATAAGGCAAAACAGCAAATGTTTGTATCAGTGGGTTTTCATCTGCCAAAGAATTTTGACTACCTAAAGCAAAAACAGTAAGAAGGTATTGTGGTACTGAAAATATGCTGGAATAAAATGTATAAAAATAATAAAAGACTCAGAGGAAGAAAACGGTAGTTGGAATTATTCGTATATTATACAGGCAGTGGTATATTATTTGATGATGTGCTGCATTAAAGATGTAGTCTCTAAATGCTTGACAAACAACTAAAATAAAGTAATATGGCTAATAACGTAATATGGAGGTGAAATAAAATATTTTTTAAAAGCTCAGTGAGTCCAAATGATAGGGAAAAAAAAAAAAACCACAGAAGAAAACCCCTTTGATAATCACATTAAATGTATATGGTCTACCTTGTTTCCAAAATATGTGCAGAACTCTTACAATTCAACAATTAAAAGACAAATAACCCAAATTAAGAATAGGCAAAGGAGGGGCGGGTTAGCGTCTGCCTTCTGCTCAGGTCATGATCCCAGGATCCTGGGATCAAGCCTCAAATCAGGTTCCCTGCTTAGCAGGGAATCTGCATCTCCCTCTCCTTCTGCTGAATGCTTGTGCGCTCTCTCTCTCTCTCAAATAAATAAAAATCTTTAAGACTATCCCTGGAGAAATAAAAACTGGTTTGGAACTCTCCAAAAACATATGCTCAGAAAACTGTCTTTATCTGACATGTCTGGCACATTCCTCCAACCTACATTGCCAGCACCTGCATTTATCTGATCTGACTCAGAGACCACTCATTGCAAACAACCTTTTCCTCAGGGGCATTTGTTGAAAATAATCAGCACTCACTGTTTAATATTGCCACTGTCTGAGAAAACAATAACAACAGGACACACGAGAAGCTGACCAAGACACTTAAAGGGAAAAACTAAGAAATAAGATGTCCCTAGGGAACCCTGAGAACGCCAACCTATTCCTGGGAATCAACGAGGCCACCCACAAGCATAGAGAAAGCTGCATACATGCCAAGGGCCATATGAAGTCCCATGAAAGATCTAAAAAGGCCCTACTCTTTCACCTAGCGCTGCCTGAAAGCTCTGTAAAAGCAAGAAGTAAAGCCTAAGAAAGAGCGGTAAAGCCTAGCTATTGAAGGAGTGCCCAAATGTGCACAGAGAGCACACGGGCAAAGGGTAGGAGGCTACTGGTTCCAGACATTTAAGAAATCTCTGTCCAGTCACCAGCTGACTATTAAGCTAATCAAACAGAAATGCCAGTCACCACAAATGACAGATAATACAGACATTACAAATTAGTTCAGGAAAGTGGACAAACTTTTAAACACAAAGAACAGCAACACAATCTGATTCCAGTCTTGCCATATTACCTTATTGCAAATGTCCCGTTCTTGATTTTAAAAAATGATAATACACAGAAACAAGGAGACATGGTTCATACCGAGAAATTTAATCGGTTATGTTAAATATATTCAAAGAATTAAGGAAACCATGTATAAAAAAACTAAAGAAAAAGTACAAGGATTACACCACACCAAATAGACAATATCAATAAAGAGAAATTTTAACAAAAGAAAGAAAACTAATAAATTTAAAACGATTGAAATCACACAATTTTCTTTGACCATAATGAGATGACATTAGAAATCAATTTTTAAAAAAAAAGAAATCTGGGACATTCACAAATATGTGGAAATTAAATAAGACACTCCAAAATTAAGCAGTCAGAACAGAAATCACAAAGTTATATTAGAAACTAATCTGAGATGAATGAAAACAAAAACATACTAAAATCCCACTACAAACTTTATGGGATACAACTACAGCAGTGTTTGGAGAAAAACTTCTTTCTGAAAACACAAACAGTGTAAAGAAAAAAATAGTCTCCAATCAAAAACCTAACTCTCCACCATTAGGAACTAGAAAAACAGCAAATTAAACTTAAGCATAAGGGGGAGAAAACAAGCAACAAGAAGGAAATAATAGAGTAGACATAAATGAAACAGTATAAAACAAAAGACATGAACAAACAAAATCAAAAGTTGGTTCTTTATAAAAATCAGTAAAAGTGACAAACCTTTAGCTAGATTAGTCAGGAAGAAAGAGAACATTAAAATGATTAAATTCTGGAATGGGAGCATTACTAACAACCTTACAAAAACAGAAAGAATTACAGGTTAATGCTGTGATCAACCAGGGAAGTGGGTAACCTATTGGTAATGGACAAACTTCTAAGAGACAACCTAGCAAAACTGACTGAAGTAGAAATGAAAAATCTGAACAGACCTCTAACAAGTGAAAAGATCAAGTCAGCAGTAAAAAGAGCTATCTCAGGTCGCCTAAGTGGCCCCGATGTTAAGCGCCTGCCTTCAGCTCAGGTCATAATCCGGGTGTCCCAGGATCGAGCCCCACATTGAGCTCACTGCTCGGTGGGGAGCCTGCTTCTCCCTCTCTCACACCCCCGTTTGTGTTCCTTCCCTCCCTGTGTTTCTGTCAAATAAATAAATAAAATCTTAAAAAAAAAAAAAAGAAAAGGTATATCTCAGGCTCCTAGTTCACCGGCCAATGGCCTCATCTGGCCCTCATCACCAGGGCGGCTGCAGAGGCCTAGGCAGCCGGCCCTGGCAGGCTCATGGCAATGGCCAGGGGCTCAAGGGCGCTAGGCCAGCCTCCCAGAGGCGGCGGGGTCACCGGGCAGAGATCTTAGGCAGCAGTTCTCCTCCAGACGGCCAGGCAACGGTGCGCCTCGAGGGCCAGGAGTGGAGTACCTGAAAAAGAAGCACTGCGTCACCACCCAGTGCAACTCCTCCCGAGCCTCTGTTGACGTGAGCACGAGCCCCCTGAGCTTCATCTCGCGGGGCTACCTCGAGATCTTCACGCCCCACCCCCCTGCGCATGCGCGTGTGCGGCAGCACCTTGCCGGGTCCCAGAGCGTTCCAGCCCAGCCCAGGCCCAATGTCAGCAGCACCTCTACTGGCGCTGCTTCGTCAGGAACGGGTGTTTGCTGTGTTCCAGAGGCGCGGGGCGCCACCGCTGCAGCTGCCCACATATGCACTGTTCAGGTTCCCAAGCACAAACATCAAGATCCTGTTCACTGCCCTATCCAGTGAGAAGTGGGAGAAGTAGGAGGCTCCTGAGTCTTGACGGAAGTTTGCAGGCCCACGTCTCTCCCCAGACCACCAACATTCCAGACATCATGGCCTGCCTCATCAGTCCCCTTTTCTCCCCCACGGGAACCATCAGTGCTGCCAACTCTTGTCCATCTAGCCCTCGCGGAGCAGGGTCTCCAGCGTACAAAATGGGCTGTGTGATACCAACTGAGCTCAATTGAATGGCCAACAACTGGCGCCGGAAAATGAAAGGGAAGCTTTTGATACAGACAGCCCCTAGGATGATTCAAAGCCACCTTATTCCTATGCACAATTTATGAATTGCTCCTGAGAAGCAACTTACTATAAATGGAATTTATATTCACATCACTAAAAATTATCTGTACTACAGGACAGCAGACAAGGGATGGCAGAATCCAATTACCACAGTCACTCTTTGAATCTTTATTTCATCAAAGTACCACCTTCCCAGAAGAACCAGGCGAAGGCTCATTCTGGAGGATAGATCCTGCCTCTGAAAGCAAACTAGTAGAGCAGGCTTTTAGGAAAAGATGGCCTAAGGGCATGGCTTGCTTTAGAACCCCTCTGGAACCACTCTTTCTAGAAGTGCCCTGGCCTCTACCAATCATGCTGGAGTGCCATGTGCTCTTTCCTTGGTGCCCGGACACCCGAGAGCCTGTTTAGGGAAGATTCACTGCCCCCCCCCCCCCAGAGCCTGAGTCCAGTGCCTCACAATCCAAATGGGCTATCATCCAGGAAGCATAGTTTGCCCCGAGTGGACTAGGCTCACTTCTGTTTTATCAGCCCTTTTTAATCGCCAGGCAGTGGCAACTGCCACCCACGATCAGGCCGGTCACCCACACGGGTGCCACTCCTGGGGACCACCTTGACCTCCCAGCAGCCTGTTGTGCAGAGGGTGCGTGTTCTCCACCAGATCACAGCCGTGTCTGTCACCAGTGTGGCCAGCCTGGCCCCGGCAAGCACGTACACTGTCACTGGCCAGGCTCTGGTCACTCAGGCAGCCGTGCTGGCCCCTCCTAAGGCAGAGCCACAAAAGAATGAAGATCACAAAGAAGTAAAAGTGAAAGTGGAACCTATTCCTGCCATTAGCCATGCCACACTGGGCGCTGCTAGCTGGATCATTCAGATGCCACAGACCACCCCTGTCCACATGGTTACCATAGCACAGCAGGCACCTCTAGGTCAGCACCAGCTACCAATAAAAACTGTCACTCAAAACAGGGCTCACGTGGCGCCAGTCCCTGCACCAGCCGTAGCCAGATGAACAATGTGGAGAGTCCTCTGCATATGTGGGCTACACAAGCTTCAGCACTGGCCTGCCTGCCCACAAAGTGGAGCAGCTGGAGCTGAAGTGGGTCCAGATGGAAGAGGGGGAGAACATCATCATCGCCCTGAGCATGGGCATGCTGTTGATAGCCGGCAGGGAAAAAGGTGTCCAAAACCAGCGACTGCAACAGCTTTTCTTACTTTATATCAACACCATGGTGCCAAAAGGAGACACTGCCTCTCAATGACACTCGGAGCACATTGTCTCGGTGGGTAGAGGGCCCTATGGTTGGACCTCACCTCAGCACTAAAAACACAAAACCCAGGTGCCTTAAAACTCGTAAAAGACGGAAGTCGCACCTTAACAAAACCCTATGCAACAAAACCTGAATTGAGCAGTGTCTCCCTACCCCGAGGTCAGCTTGTCTCTCTACAGCTGAGCTGCTGGGACAGGGCAAGGACCGTCCCTGCTGCCCTCCCAAAACCGTTGGGACTGGTACTGGTAGCTGAGACAGTAGTTCATGGTTCACATGTGGAATTAGAATATTTTGAGGTGTGCTTTCTTGAGAAAATTATGAGGTCATTGACATTGCAGATCACTCCATTTCTACTCTGGAGATTTTGGAATCACACAGGACCTTTCGTGTTGGTTTCATTTGGGGACAACAAACAATGTAGTTTTGTTTTTGTTGTTTGTTTTCAACCTATGGAATGATTTCCTTTTGTCTGTCCTGTTAACATTCAGGTGGAGCTACACAATGACATCTGGAGGTTTTCTGTGTTAGAGCTGTGCCAGATGTATCTAGGACAGACAGGCAGACTGGACAGATGGACACCCACACTGGACCCCATGTTAACCATGACTGAAAGAGCTACTGGGCTCGCAGAGCTACACTTACCTGGGTCTCTTTCTTGCTACTTTTGGTTGTTTGTTCCTTTGTGTTGACTTTGTCCCTGGCATTATTTCCTCTCTAAGTAAAATAAGTCTCCTTAAAAAAAAAAAAAATGTATATCCGGGAAAGAAAAACCCAGACCCAGATGGCTTCACGGTAAATTACACTAAACACTTAAATAATCAATTCCAATATTGAAAAAACTCTTCTAAAAAACAAAATAGAAGGGAATGTTTTCATTATTAGATTATGAAGGAACAATGCTGAGAACTCTCATGATACTGCCCAAAACGAATTCTGCTAAAACTTCACAGACTATTCCTTTATTCTCCTTCCCCAACTTTCTCTCTTTGCATGGTCAACTCATAAGTTCCCATTTCCAGACCTTTCCCTCCTGCCTTTATCTCTTAGCAGTATCTATATCTCTGGTAGCCACTTCAAGGATAAACTTTGGGGAAGTAGATGAACCATTTCTTTTTAAATAACTGATCTGACCGGGTCTGTACATGATCATGCAAGTGTGCACTGCTCAACGGCAGGAGAATTATTCATATCACACACCTGTAGATGTGGATCTCCATTCCAATTTTTTACCTAATGGTAGTTAATCAACTTTATTTCCCCAAAGTCAGTAATCACAACCACATTATATCTAATTGTAATTCACATAAAAGTGCCACCCTGACCCTGATTTTGATATTCCTAGTGAGTTAGGACCAAAAAGGAAACTAATGATCACTTAACAGTGCTCAAGACACATGATTAGTAAACAAGCCAAAATCTAACATACTTTTCACAGGAAATGTAACGCTCTTTTTGACTTTCCATTTCTGTAATTGTTTCCAACATTCATGTAGATTTGAAATCTCAGGCTAGCTCACTCACCCCTCTGATCTATTATTCTACATAGCAGAGTAAAATTAATCTGTCCCTGAGACGTAACAAGTTGCACAAGAAAGGGGTTGGTGACATTTGCTGACTGCAAATAGGATGGGTACTGGGTACACAGTGGTAGCTTGAGGACAGCCTTTTTTTTTCTTTTTTTACAATTGATGATACTGAGAGTTCTATGGGTTTTTTTAAATTAACATATAATGTATTATTTATTTCAGGGGTACGGGTATGTGATTCATCAGTCTTACACAATTTACAGCACGCTCCATAACATATACCCTCCCCAATGTCCATCAGCCAGCCACCCCAACTCTCCCAAGCCCCTCTCCTCCAGCACACCTCAGTTTGTTTCCTGAGAGGCGCTGATGGCTTGTCTCCCTCTCTGGTTTCATCTTGTTTCATGTTTCATTTTTCCCTCCCTTCCCCTATGATCCTCTGTCTTGTTTCTCAAATTCCTCAGATCTGTGAAATCATATGATAATTGTCTTTCTCTGATTGACTTACTTTGCTTAGCATAATACCCTTAAGTTCCATCCACTCCATTGCACATGGCAAGAGTTAGGAGTTTTTTATGGCTGCATAGTATTTCTCTCTCTCTCTCTCTGTGTGTGTGTGTGTGTGTGTGTGTGTGTGTGTGTGTGTGTGTGTGACATCTTTATCTATTCAGCTTTTGATGGACATCTAGGCTCTTTCCATAGCTTGGCTCTTGTGCACATTGCTGCTGTAAACATTCGGGTGCAGGTGCCCCTTCAGATTACTGTGTTTGTATCTTTAGTGTAAATATCCAGTACTGAGTTTCTGGGTTGTGGGGTAGCTCTATCTTCAGCTTTTTGAGGAACCTCCATACTGTTTTCCAGAGTGGCTGCACCAATTTACATTCCTACCAACAGTGTAGGAGGGGGTCCCCTTTCTCTGCATCCTAGTCATTTCCAGAGTGGTTAATTTTAGCCATTTGTATTTCCCTGGTGCCAAGTGATGTTGAGCACTTTTTCATGTGTCTGTGGGCCATTTGGATGTCTTCTTTGCAGAAATGTCTGTTCATGTCTTCTATCCATTTCTTGATTGGGTTATTTGTTCTTTGGGTGTTGAGTTTGATAAGTTCTTTACCTGATATGTCATTTCCAAATATCTTCTCCCGTTCTGCCCATTGTCTTTTAGTTTTGTTGACTATTTTCTTGGCTGTGCAAAAGCTTTTTTTCTTGATGTAGTTCCAGTAGTTCATTTTTTCCCTTGCTTCCCTTGACTTTGGGAATGATGTTTCTGTAAGAAGTTGCTGCGGCTGAAGTGGAAGAGGTTGCCGCCTGTGTTCTCCTCATGGATTTTGATGGATTCCTGAGGACATCCTCTTGACCTCCCCAGCCTAACCTAACCCCAAGGATTTCTACTTTTGCTCCAGGAATCTATGCTAAGGCAATATGTACAAATTCTAGAACCATCTTTTCATTATCATTTCATGTTGAGTGTTTTTGAATCAGAAACATCATCTTCAAGGATCCTTTTTTATTTTTCTTCTGGAATTCACTTTTAAATATGACACAGTGTTCTCCTCAGTGTGACTAGGCTTTGGGATTCTCTGCCTCCTGGATATGTTCTGTGTGCATAGCTTGGTTCATTGGCCACATTGATTCATTTACATAAATTAGTCACCTTGTAACCAAGACAGTTTTCATAAGGTCCACTGAGGAATCCAACATGCCTTTTTAACTGCTTTTTCTTACCACAGAGAAATATTTAGAAACACAATAATCAGTGAGACAAGAGCTATAATGACTCTGCTAATGTCATTCTCTCGTCTTTATGTGATTTTGGTATGAGCCAGAGGACCATTAAAAAGTTGAATTTTCCTCTGGATCATATTAAGAAGTGGTCCCTATTGACCTGAAATTTGTCAAAAGTAACCAAACTCCAGGCTTCTGCCTTTCCTGAACTGTGTGCATATTTAGATTACAAACATCTAACCTCTTGAGTGCCACTTGACCCAGCAGAGCAGAAGCAAATTAGTGCCCTACAACCCTATTCCTTTCTGCACACTCCTTTTGTTATGAAGAGAAAACATAGTTTGAGTGTGCATCGAAAATTTTTAAGCTCGATTGTAGTTGAATATTTCACCAGGGCCGGGGTGGGTGGTTAATCCATACAATTCATTTACTTATTTAGTTTTCAGCTGAAATGGTCTCTATCCTAGCTCAACTTAGGGAGTAATTTCAAGATGACAGATTCTTATTATATTAGAAAACTTGGAGCTGGAAAAAGCCATAGTACTCACTTTGTCCATTCATCTTACAGGAGAGAAAGCAGATGCTGCAGAAGGCTATACAACTTGCTTATGGTCACACAGAAAGTGTGTGGTTGAGACGGGTCTAGAACTCTGTTCCCCCTGAAGAGTGTTCTTCCAAGGAAATTTTAAGAGCAGCTGCTACCTAAAGAAAGTTTGGAAAAGAGTCAAGAAATTGCTTTATTGAATTGTGGTTAGAAAAATAAGATGCCATATTATTTGTTCCTCTGAAATTTTGAAATCTATTTCTTAGTTTCCCCTTCTTCTCTACTCTCATTGTCCTGCTCCTAAATGCTACCATAGCCTCCTTGCTTTGGCTTCTATATGCCTGTCATTCCTATTTCCAATATATCCTGCTTTCCACTGCTAAATAATGACCCTAAGAGAACCTCATGTCCCAATTTATTTAAGAAAATAAACTGTAGGGTGCCTGGGTGACTCACGTAGCTAAGCCACAGCCTTTGGCTCAGGTTGTGATCCCCAAGTCCCAGGATCGAGTCCCACATTGGGCTCCGTGCTTAACGGGGGTCTGCTTCTCCTTCTGATCCTCCCCCATCACTTTCTCTCTGTCTCTCTCTCTCTCTCTCTCTCTCTCTCCCTCCCTCCCTCTCTCAAATAAAAAAAATATTTAAAAGAAAGTGACTTTATAATCTTTTTTTAAGATTTTATTTATTTATTTCACAGAGAGAAACACCGCCAGAGAGGCAACATAAGCAGAGGGACTGAGAGAGGGAGAAGCAGGCTTCCCGCTGAGCAGGAAACACGATGCGGGGCTCGATCCCCCATCTCCAGGATCATGAACTGAGCCGAAAGCAGTCACTCAACCAACTGAGCCACCCAGGTGCCCCATAAACTTTATAATCTTAAAGCCATTGCTCTGCTTTGTAACCATGCTGTATCAAGTGAGGGGAGAATCTAATTATATTTTTTGCTCCAAATTTCTGATTAATGACTCCAAAATAATTTGTTTAAATTCATCTAATCAGGGGTGCTTGAGTGGCTCAATAGGTTAAGTGTCTGCCTTCGGCTCAGGTCATGGTCCCAGGGTTCTGGGTTTGAACCCCACACTGGCTGCCTGCTCAGCGGGAAGCCTGCTTCTCCCATTCTCCCCCCACTCTGCTTGTGCGCTCTCTCTCTCTCTCTCTCTCTCTCTCTCTCTCTCTCTCTTTGCATCATATAAATAAATAAAATACTTTTAAGATAAAAAATAAATTTATCAAATTCATTGACTTATGCTTTCCATTTTGATCACATGTGAAATTCATAGGTATGGCATCATCTACTACGGTTCTTTGCTTTGATGTTCTATGCATCTTTCGGTCAGTTGGCCTGTTCCATTTGTTCTGACAACCACAACTGTATAACCTGGAAAACAAACTGTGGTATATCTACACAAATGAATACTATTCAGTAATAAAAAGGAGTGAACCCTGATACAAGAAATGACATCAATGCATCTCAAAAAGATTACGCTGAGTGAGAAAAGCCAGACAAAAAGACCATACATACTGTCCATCTGTATAAAAGTCTAGCAGTTCTGGAAGGGACAACAAATCAAGAATGACGGAAAGCCCATCAGTGGTTACCTGAAAAGGGAGATAAGAGGCAAGAAGGGGCAGAGAGGGGATTACAAAGGGGCACAAGAAAACTTTGGTCAGTGATGCTTATGATCATTAACTTAATTGTGGTGATAGCTTCATGGATGTATATGCTATGTCGCTATTCATGAAACGGTACACTTGAAATATGTTCCATTTCTTATACGGCAGTTACTCCTCAGTAAGGCTATTAGAAAAAGAGAAAAAGCATTCTGAACTAACCAATGAGGTAACTGATGACCTTTGAAAGAATAGGATCTACACAGAGTAGGTGTTATGGACTATGTCCCCACAAAGCACATACGATGAAATCTTAAACCCAACTGTGATGGCATTTAGATGTGGGGTCTTAGGAAGTAATTAGAGTTATATTAGGGTCATGAGAGTGCGCATGTCATGATAGATTAACACCCTTATAAAAAGTGGAGAAGACACAGGATCTCCCCATCTGCTCTCCACCATGTGCCATCTGCAAACCAGAAATCAGGCTCTCACCAGACACCAAATCTGCCAGCACTTCGGTCTTGGACCTCCCAGCTTTTAGAACTGTATTTTAGAAAAATAAATGCCTCTTGTTTAAGTCACCCATCTATGGAATGCTTGTTACGCCAGCCCAAACAAGGCTAAAGCAGATACAGAAACCCAAATGCAAGAAGAAAAGTATGAGTGGATGTTCAGGTATTGGAAGCACCTAATATGTCAATGACATAAAGAAAAAATAACAGAGAAGCCCGATCAGGCAACAGGACCAAGATGAGAAATTTTCTGTAGGGAAGTTCTAAGCATGTATACAGGCTGAGGGGATTGAGTCAGTGGAAATAAAATAAAAGATGTCAATGATTGGGGTAGTAACTGATCGAGTTGGCATCCCAAAGAGAATGGAAGATATTTACCACAAAAATTCAGAACCACCTTTGAGGTTGAATTGGGGACAAGACCCTAGATATGTAAGATAGAGATACACCTCTGAAAGTCTCCACCAACAACAAAATCTACATGCATTTACCCAGTTGTCTTTATTTTTTTTAAGATTTTATTTATTTATTTGACAGAGAGAGATCACAAGTAGGCAGAGAGGCAGGCAGGGAGAGAGGAGAAAGCAGGCTCCCTGCTGAGCAGAGAGCCCAACGTGGGCCTCGATCCCAGGACCCTGAGATCATGGCCTGAGCAGAAGGCAGAGGCTTTAACCCACTGAGCCACCCAGGTGACCGCCCAGTTGTCTTTAACACCAATTCTACCCCCGGAATATTTTCCAAAAGCATCTTCACTCATTACTCACAAAACTCACTTTAAAGCACCATCTTACCACAGTCTTTGAATACAGACGGCCTTTGGATTAGAACACTGATTTAAAACCTTATCAAATTTTGGAGTGCCTGGGTGGCTCAGTTGGTTAAGTGACTGCCTTCAGCTCAGGTCATGATCCTGGAGACCCTGGGTCAAGCCCCGCATCAGGCTTCCTGCCGAGCAGGAAGGAAAAGCAGGCTTCCCTTTCCCTCTCTCATTCCCTCTGCTAGTGTTCCCTCTCTAGCTGTGTTTCTCTCTGATAAATAAATAAATAAATAAATAAATAAATAAATAAATAAATAAATAAAATCTTTAAGACCTTATCAAATTTATCTCAGCTCTAAGTCCTGCTTTGCTAACTCCACCTTGCTGTTACTCTGAAGCAAATGGTTTTGGTCTCTGGGCTCTTCTCATACTATTTGTGACAGCACAGAAAACTGTGCCACTCTGACTCTATTCTGGCCCCTCCCAAGGATAGATTAGAAGTTGCAGGGAACATTCTCATTTTGACAAGAGAAATATCCACCACAAGTCCATAAGTAGAATTCCCAAGAAAATGGAGCCCTCTCCTCCAACATCCCTTGGATTTCTGGTATCAGGGATGATGGAACTGTGGCTGCAGGAGATCTAGGTTTTTCCCTTTTCCTGAAGGATCATTGGGAGGACTCTAGAACTTGAAAGACAGCCAAGAAAAAAAAAGAAAGAAAGAAAGACAGCCGGTCTGCATCCCACTGAAGGAAGACAAGAGTAAATTCTATGGAATAATGGAAAGAGGCTCACGAATTTCAAACAAAAGAATGCTCATGAGTTGAAAGATAGCCAAACAGAATGTAAAAACCTTAGCATTTAATTCTGCACACGGCATCTCACCTTCATAAAAATATAATGTTAGAGCTGGCAGGTACCATAGAGGACTCTAACAAAAATCCCTGATTGTATAAGTGATGGAACTGAGAGCAAAATGGTGAAGGCAACTGTTCAAAATCACAGAGCTAGGGGTGGCAGGCTAGAATTCAGATCTCTCAACAATAACCTGACCCCACAGCCCAGCCACAGTCAGGAGACTTCACACCACAACTTTTTTTGTTACTGCTGGCCTAGCTTCCAAGAGTCCTGGCTAAATTCAGGAAGATACTGAGGTGAAGAAAGACAGAAGTAGAACGTCCTCACTACAATATTCCATGTGTTCATCAACATTTCACACAGTAAACTCTCCTAAACACTGTGTTTATTGAATATCTACTCCTTAAAAAGGAAGATTCATGTTTAACTATATTGATTTAATTAACTAAATTATTTCCATTTTAATACATCTATTTTACTTATATACACAAATTACACATAGGGTTTCATTATTGTATTCATCTTTATTTCAATCCTATAAAAGCAAAATATTACCATTTTCACTTTTCAGTAAGAAAAATAAAGTTTGGAAGAGTGAATCAAATTTTCAAAGATCACTCAATTACCAAGAGGCAAAGTCAGGATTTGAAGCTAGCTCTTTGTGGCATCAAGTTCTAGATTCTTCCCTCTTCCACACTGCCATTCTCTCTCATGGAAGCATCATTATAATTCTTGCCTGTAAACACATTATTTATATTGGAATGACTATATGTGTCCATAATTCTGTACATGTCAGTCAGAATCCAGGTGGTAAAGCCAATGGAAGCAATTTTTTTTGATTGCTAATGATTTTGTTTTCAAATCAGTTGGACAACCTATCTTAGGATGGGAATGGGTGTAGACTACAATCATATCTTTTTTTTAAGATTTTCTTTATTTATTTATGTGACGGAGACAGAGCGAGATCACAAGGCAGAGAGGCAGGCAGAGAGAGAGAGGAGGAAGCAGGCTCCCTACTGAGCAGAGAGCCTGATGCGGGCCTCGATTCCAGGACCCTGAGATCATGACCTGAGCCGAAGGCAGAGGCTTTAACCCACTGAGCCACCCAGGCGCCCTACAATCATATCTTAATTTGCTTCTGTTTCCATGGTTGCCACAAATAAACCCTTCACAGATATTTTTAAGAATGTACATGTTGATAAAAATATATGATATGGGGCACATGGGTGGCACAGTCGTTTAAGTGTGCAGCTCTTGGTTTTGGCTCAGGTCATGAACTCAGGGTCATAAGCTCAAGCCCCAAGTCAGGTTCCACTCTCAGCATGGAGTCTGATTGAGATTCTCTGTCCTACTCCTTGCCCCACTGTCTCTCTCGCTCTAATAAATAAATAAATCTTTATAATATATATCATATATGTATGAAATCAGTAATGGGTATAATTTTCAGAACAATGTCACCTCTGGATGCATTTGTGACCTCTAATAATGGGGTATTAACCAGCTTAGATACCTCCTGAACTAGCATAAAAAACACTAAGCATAATGGTCATTGCTTATCTGTTATCATTCCCCACTTTATTTGCATTTCTGGGTGCAATTTGATCTTTCTCAATAGAGAAATTGACAAGAAAGGGAACATCTAACAAGCAACACATTTCACAAAACACTCCCCCTCCCCACCACACCCCACCCCACGCCCCCCGCCAATGCTGGGGAAGAGCCACATCACACTGTCTTCTCCCAAACCTGGCTCTCATCTCATCTCTCTCATTCTGGAGTGAGGCAGACTCCTTCATCATGGGAAACCAGCTACAGTGATCCCATAGAAACACAGCTTTTTTATTTTATGCTACAAAAGCCGAGAAAATTGTCTTTCCCCCACAACTCACTGGTTCATACTATCCATCAGTGGGGAAGCAAAATTCCAAATGGACTAGTTTTTTCAGAGCTAGGACCAATGTGTCTCTAAGTAATAAGCATGTGGTTTTGAAATTGGTCATGATTTTGTGGTATGGAGGCTATTTCTGCTGCTATGAAAGGAAAAGGAAGAAAACAGACATACATTTAAGTAAGTCTGCATTGTTACTGAGTCCATTTTTTTAAGCAGATCATAAAGCAATCCCTTCGGGAGACTGGGTGTCTCAGTCATTAAGCATGTGCCTTGCAGGGTTCTGGGATCAAGCCCAGCATCAGGCTCTGTGCTCATCAGGAAGCCTGCTTCTCCTCTCCCAGTCCCCCTGCTTGTGTTCCCTCTCTTGCTCACTCTCTCCATCAAATAAATAATTCACATTTACTTTCTTTCTCTAATGTCCTCCATGGTATTCCTTATGTTCCATAAGTAAGTGAAACCATATGATAATTCACTTTCTCTGCTTCACTTATTTCAGTTAGCATAATCTCCTCCAGTCCCGTCCATGTTGATACAAAAGCAGGGTATTCATCCTTTCTGATGCCTAAGCAATATTCCACTATATGTATGGATCACATCTTCTTTATCCATTTGTCTATTGAAGGGCATCGTGGCTCTTCCCAGAGTTCGTGATGTGGCCCTCCTTTACACTACTGACTTCATCAAGATAAAAAGTTTCTGCACATCAAAGGAAACAGTCAACAAAACAAAGACGCAACCCACGGGAATGGGAGAAGATATTCACAAATGACACTAGAGACAAAGTGCTGATGTCCAAGATCTATAAAGAACTCCTCAACTCAACACCACTCAAAAAAACAGAAAATCATGTCAAAAAATGGACAGAAGACATGAACAGACACTTCTCCAAAGAAGACATACAAACGACTAGCAGACACATGAAAAAATGTTTATCATCATTAGCCATCAGGGAAATTCAAATCAAAACCACATTGAGATACCACCATACACCAGTTAGAATGGCAAAGATTAAAAACACAGGAGAAAATAAGTGTTGGAGAGGATGTGGAGAAATGAGAACCCTCTTACACTGTTGTTGGGGATGCAACTTGATGCAGCCACATTGCAGCATGAAGATTCTTCAAAAAATTAAAAATAGAGCTACCCTATGACCCTGCAATTGCACTGCTGGGTATTTACCCCAAAGCGTCAAGTTTTTAAAATCAGCCTCAGCGTGGATGTGATGGCTGGAGCTCTAGCAGACATTTTGGGCAACATGGACAAGGTCCACAGCCTATAAAGGGAGAAGCAGAGACCTAGAAGGAGTTTGGGTAGGTCCTTGATTTCACAATCATGTACCATTCCTGGAATGCATACCCCCAGAATTATTTCAGATGAGAAAAATACATCTCATTTTTTTAATTGAATCTCCATTATGCAGGCCTTCATTTGCTAATGTGGCATCTAAGGTTTCTGATTTCCTGCTTTTTTAAAAATTATCTGTCCATTTAACACCAACTTCACCTACAAGCAAGAAGAAAAGATGGAGTGAAAAATCTAGTTAATAAGTCAAGGTAATCTTCATGTAGTTCAGAACTCCAAAAGGATAAAAGGATATAGATTCTCCCTTCTACCCTTGTGTCCTAGACAACCAATTTCTATTCTTCATATCAGTATAAAAAGTTCTGAAACAGTGCTCTGATCATCATTTCCAGGGAATGTTTGGGGTAGGAGTAGTGGAGACCCCCATACTAATAATGTTGGGGACGCCAGCTGGGTGTCCTACCATTCAGCTCAATTCTGACACTATCTACCAGGAGAGTTCAGTCCTACAGGACTGCCTCCCCCACCCCACACCACGTCAGATACCAATCACATGGGATCTCCTGGTCTCTTCTGCTTCTGACCAACAGCTATAGAGTAGGGGTTCCAAAAGGCCCCTTCCTTGGACTCAGATACCACTTACAAGTCCAGTTTGTTACCTGTATTTCTGACTTAACCGGTTGTAAGTCAGACGTTCCCAAACACCCTCCTTCCTTGAGTAACATTAATTTCCTCCAGTGACTCACAGAACTCAGGAAACATTTTACTTACTAGATGCCTGGTTTATTAAAGGAAGATATAACTCAGAAACAGCCAAATGGAAGAAATGCTTATGGAAGATTATGTGGGAAGGGACACAAGCTTCCCTGCGCTCTGTAGGCACACCACTCTCCCCATATCTGCACGTGTTCACCAGCCCAAAATCTCTCCAAAGCCCCAGACTTCGGAATTTTTATGGAGGCCTCATTAGACAATCACAGTTGATCATATCATTGGCCACTGGCAGTTGATTCAGCCTCCAGCCCCTCCTTCCCTCCTTCCTTGAGGTCAGGAAAAAGACTCTCATCAAGACCCACTCCACAGTAGGAGAGACACCATGTTCTTGCCTAGTTATGAGCAGAATCTGACAGCGGCATAGATCATTCTCAGTGATCACCATCTGCATTCTCACAACTGCTAGTGTGCTGACTGCTTCCCATCTTCATAATTTATTATGGACTCATCTGTCCGGACGCTAGCCATGTTGTATTGGCTGTGCACAGACGGAGAAAGCATTCCTTTTAATCTCTCCAGTATGGCTTGGCCTTCTGCTGTTAAATGGGATGGATAATCCTTCCGCAAAGGTATAAAATATAGGGATGTCTCCCTGCCCTTGTTCATGAGCTTCCGCAACATATTCCTCTCCAACATAATCATCTGGACCCTTGGCCCCAGGATCAGGATGCACACATTGCAGGCAACATGCCTCCAAGGCTGGTTTATCACTAGGCACAAATCTAAATTCAGCAATACGTTCAACATCATCATCACGGTCTTCTTCAACAACAGATTCTTTGGATTCTTCTCCAAATTCGGCATTCACCATCACATACAAATGCTCTTGTGGATAGGCATTTAGGTCTCTGGACACCATATGCAAGCCAGTGGTGGGGTATTCCAGTGAGAATCCCAACCCAGAGCCATCTAACCAAATAGGTGGTTCTCAGCAACATAAAGGATGCCTGTGTCAAAGCCCTTGCCTTCAGCACAGCCTAGGTCTCTGGCTGTTGCTGCTGAGCTCCTCACCTACCCACATGGCTGGAAATTTTGGAGGAATTTTTGGAGGAAGCAGGGAGCTTAGAGACACAGGCAGGGCAGTTCCAGCCCCTCTAATCAAGTGGTTGGCGTCCTGGCAACCAGCCTACACCTTCAGGTGGAGAGGGGTAGGTATTCTACAAGTCTTCTCTTGAACATGAGAAAAGTCACACACACACACACACACACACACACACACACACACACACTTAAAACTTCAGAAATTCCAGGAAATTCCAAATACTCTATGCCAAAAATGAGAATGAAGCCCAATCTATTCTCTTATTACAAATCACATCATCGTAGGTCTTCATTATTATGCTATGGTGTGTTTTTTTGGTACGGACGTTCACTCATTTTTTTAATCGGTGTCTTACTGAGGGATATTTAGGTTATTGCCAATGCTTTGCCACCACAAAAATTCCACAATAAATGATATTTTACTTTTTAAATGTGTGCACATAGCTAAAGAATAAATTCTTAGGAATGGGGAAGCTGGTTCAAAGGATATAGACATTTATAGCTTTGACAGCTTTACCAAATTGCCCTTCAAAGGCAATGGAAAAATTTATGTTTTTCATCAACACCCAGCACTAGAGAAGCATGCCTATTTTTTTTACATTCTTGAAAGTATTAACCAATTTTTAGATCTTTAAAAATCTGACAGGTGAGGGGCACCTGGTTGGCTCAGTCAGTAGAGCATGCGGCTCTTGAACTCAGGGTTGTGAGTTGGAGCTCCATGTTGGGTGTAGAGATTGCTTAAATAAATAAATTGGCCCTCTGCTGCAAGCATGAACCCTGACAACAAGCATGCATCCTCCCCACTACTCCATGCTACAGTCACTGCCTACTTTATTAAATACCACAAGTCCTCACTTAATGTATCCATTATAAAATGCAGAAGGGATTGATGTCAAACATTCTGGTTAAAACTCCTAGCCTGGCTGAATGCTAAGATATTTTCCCAATTCTAAACTTCTCACAACTCTCTTATTCTCCAGGATTTGCCAAAAATATATATATTTTTTAAAATCAGTATCTCGGCACCTGGGTGGCTCAGTGGGTTAAGCTGCTGCTTTCGGCTCAGGGTCCTGGGATCCAGGCCTGCTCAGGCTCTCTGCTCAGCAGGAAGCCTGCTTCCTCCTCCCTCTCTGCCTGCCTCTCTGCATACTTGTGATCTCTCTCTGTGTGTCAAATAAATAAATAAGATCTTCAGAAAAAAAAATCAATATCTCCCCAGGCGTCAAGAGGCTCAGTCACCTCTGACCTGGCTCAGGAAACTGCAAGGAAGCTGACAGCCACCAGCCAGGCCAGCAGACCAGCAAAGTCAATGTCAGATTCCATCCTGAGTGACCGCCACCAGCCACCACACTTCCAAAGGCACTTGGCTCTTCAGAACCCCCTCCCTCCCTGCCCTACCCCATCCTACCCCTTGGACTAGGCAGGCTGCTGCTAGAAGCAGAAGCACTTGGGTGCTTTTATGCCAAAATAGCAAACCACCAAAAAGGAAGTTTAAAGAACCCCTCTTTACTATCTAAGAACCCCTTTTTACTATTCAAGCCACAGATGAGTTTTCCTGACACCACGTTAACTGTGTGCCTTGCATCAAGGGGAAAATAAAGCGTAAGCAGCCAGCAAAAAGAAAAAAAAAAAGAAGGTGGGGGAGGCAAGCCAAAATAAAAGAAATGTGTTTCTCTGCATACAAGCCCAGTCCTCTGGGATCTATTTAATCTAGCCCTGAGAACATATAGCAGTTTTCAATGGATAGGTAGTCTTAGAGTATCTCTTTACCTTTCTTGGACATCACAAATTTATTAACCAACCATGTTCAATGTGCCATTTTCAGTTTTAGAAAGATTATCCCTGATTTGGAAAAGCATCTCCTAAAATTTTGTACTTTATGTCACCTGGAGAAGATTTGCACGGTGCACAGGAACAGATGGATGCAATCAGAGATGACTGATACAAGACGTTTAGACAAACCAGACCACCCTGGCTGCCCCTACACCAAAATGATCACTAGTTCTGAACACTCACAATACATCCAGGTACCTCATGTGGTAGGGAACACTTCTGATGTAGAAGATGTATGCTCAGCCAAGATTACTAATTATGCCGAAGTTACACTCTTCCTCTCTGTAACAGCTTTACTTTGCTTCATTCTGTGTTTTAAACTTATTTCCTCTATTTTCACAGCTTCGAGAAATAACTCTATAGATATATTCTTGGTTACCTGCAACTGCCTTCAAGTACACCACATAAACACACACACACACACACACACACACACACACACACACACACCACCACACACACTCTCTCTTTGCATTTTAAAATCTGTTCTTGGGGTGCCTCAGTGGCTCAATCGTTAGGCTTCCTCTTTCAGATCAGGTCATGATCCCAGAGTCAGAGGATCAAGCCCCGCAAAGGGCTCCCTGCTTGGCAGGAAGCCTGCTTTTCCCTCTCTCAATTCCCCTGATTGTGTTCCCTTGCTTGCTGCGTTTCTCTCTGTCAGATGCATAAATAAAATCTTTTAAAATAATTAATAAATAAATAAAATCTGTTCTTAACAGAAAACCACTTATACCACTTATCACTGGTAACCATCATATGGTTAGTATCTTTAAGTGCTCCTGCCTTTTCTTCCTGTACAAGATAGCCAAATTGTCATAATTTCACACTTACTCTTTTTGTTAACTTTTTTATTATTTCTTCATATGCAGGAAATATCCAGCTCTTTCCTGTAGTTAAGCAAAATTATATTGACACTGTAGGGGCCAAGGACAGACTTCCCCAAAACATGCTACGTTGGCATACTAATTATTTAAAATAAGTCACTGGCATGGATGCCTGGGAGGCTCAGTCGGTTGAGTGTCTGACTCAGATCTGGTGGTGATCTCTAATTTTTTCTTAATCTTCTTTTTTAGAATTTATTTATTTGACAGAGAAAAACACAGCTATAGAGGGAACACAAGCAAGGGGAGTGATAGAGAGAAAAAGGCTTCCTGCTAAGCAGGGAGCCAAATGTGGAGCTCAATCCTGGGTCTCTGGATCATGACCTGAGACAAAGGCAGACGCATAAAGACTAAGCCTCTCAGGTGCCCCCCAATTCTTATTTTTTAAAGTCATTGCTCATTCCCCTGTTTTATGTTCACATATTCATAAACATACATGCTCATTTATATATATACATATATGCATCATACATTACACACATTCACATTTTTACTCAGCTTTCCTTCATACAGTCTGTACTTACATAGGAAATTTTCCTTCAGCAGGAGGAATTACCTTTAGTATTTTCTGAGGTGAAGATCAAGAGGTGCATTTTCTCTATTTTGTGGGAAATAGTTTCTCATCCCCCACTACTTACAAATCCTTGCCTTTAAAACAGAATAAGGGATGAGGTGGACATTTCAGGCCTTCTACACCTGGCTGGAAAAACTCTCCTGCGTGCATTTCTTTCTCCTGCTTCCCCTCGTGCTGATGGCTACAGAGGTGCATGACCTCCTAGGGAGGGAGAGGGCCCATTTTGGGGACACTCTGGGGTCAAGAGAGACCAGAGGAAGGAGTTCAGTCTCCAAACAGCCACTCAGCACTGTCATGTGGGGAAATCTGTGCTGACACACTACCAAAATTAGGAGAGTAATTTGGTAATTCACCATAATGTAATATAGCCACCAAATGTGGAAATCACTGAGTAACTTAAATAGTTATCAGTCCAGTACATTTACAAATGTCCAAAGGTAGGCTGGTCTGGCTCAGTCAGGGCATGGGGCTACTGATCTCAGGATCTGAGTTGGAGTCCCACCACAGGCAGAGTTTACTTGAAAAAAAGGACAAAGAAAACAATATTATTTACAAATGATCAAAGTGAATGAGGCTATAACAATGGAGCTGGTCAGTGGTGGCACACATCCTCTCACCTGTTCATTCAGCCCCTGTGCCCTCAGCGCTCAGCACCAATGCTGCTCCTAAGCCAACCAGGTCCTCCCTTCGGGAGCTCAGGATCTACAGGGGAAGATGGACAAAAGATGAGGGGAAAAAAACATCAACAAA
Source organism: Spilogale gracilis (assembly GCA_004023965.1). NCBI lineage: Eukaryota > Metazoa > Chordata > Mammalia > Carnivora > Mephitidae > Spilogale > Spilogale gracilis. The sequence goes on along the minus strand of PITA01015008.1, from coordinate 9,497 downwards.
AAGAGGTGTTGCTCCACAGAAAAAGGGCAAGTTGCTACAATTGGGTCATGAACGTCTCCCAGGTGAAGAAAGGTCTGAATGGGCTGTGCTGAGGCCACAGTGAGATTTCTTGCAGGACGAGGAGAAGCAGCCAATCCTACACCAATGCCACTGCCAGAGTGGAGATTAAACCGGAGGCCAGGGTGGCTGGAGGAAGCTGAGGAGGAGAGCAGAGAGCAGGGGAGGAGGGGCAGGGTCCGGGCACCTCACAGTCTCAGTATCCTGCTCCTCATGCTGTGGGACCCTACTTCCCCACACTCCAGGGATAGAACCCACAAACACTTCCTCTCTCCTGGTCTCAGGGAACCAGGAATCCAGCACGGCTCAGTTGGGGCCTTCTGCCAGAGCCTCTCAGGAGGTTGGAGTTATTGTCAATCCTAAAGGAGAACCCTACGTCACTTAGAACCTCAGCTCACTGAGCGGTGCTCTCAGGATTCAGTCCCTATCAAAGGCCTGAGTTCTTCTGTGTCTGTTGCTGTCCCTCAAGGGCCAGGCCCTTGTGTCCGTGTCACGGCTCCACAGAAGGGCTTATTCCCCAGTGTGGGGATCTGAGAGGACACGGGTCAGGGGGAGCAGGTGGCTGGGCCCTGAGCTATTCAAACCCAATGTCCGAAGGGGCCTGGGGAAATAATGCCCTCTTTGGGGGATGGCAAGGAATCATTAAGTCCAGGCCGCACTCCAGGGACAGGGTGCACAAGGATGTGTCCATGTGCGTTGGGGATCAGAGGGAGACACGGCTGGGAGAAGGGGAAGACCCTAGCGGGGTCAGTGCCTTGCCTAGAATCAGAGACAAGTAAGAAGGCAGAATCAGTCATGAACCTCTCTTGAGTGTCCTCTAAGATGGGGTCATGGCTACACCTAGCTATTCACTGGGAGCTCTGCAAAAGGTTGTGGTTTGGAACTGGCCGTAGACATGGAGATGGTATGGGGTTGAGGATAAGCATCGACATGCGAGACAGGAGACATTCCGCACGCTCCTGTCTGAGGAGGAGGCCAGGGCAAGGTAAACCACTGAGTGCATCACCATCCAGTTATCACCCAGAGGAAAGGAGGGAATGGCTCGTGACACAAAACTGGCAGAGTCTAAGGGGAAGCGTGGGCTCAGCCCTTCTAGGCCGAGACTCCAATACCTTCTGTAGGGTTTGCCTGGGAATTCAACAGCCCAGCAACTTGGGAAACTATTTCCCATCCATCCTTAGGTGGGACTGTCATCTTCTGGGTCTGAAGAAGGTAAGCACTGGGGCACACAACTGTCCACACAGGACCATGTGTGCACCCTTGGGCACATACCCACACACAGACACACACACACATACCATTAGGGACTCTGGGGTGGCATTTCAGGAGGTGCAGACTCAGAGCAGGTGAGAAAGGAAGAAACTGTGGTGGGAGGTACTACCTACATGGGACACCACTCCTCCAATTTCTTACAGATTACCCCGCCTCGGCCTGTGGACTTCTGGAGAAAGCACATGCTGGAATAATGCCTGTTGCACGGGTAAGACACAGAGCATCCCTGACAGGCACGATGGCTTATCCAGGGTCAAAAACAGGTCAGAATGGAGAGTTGTGTCAGAACCCACGTGTGTTTCCAAGCTGGGGCCCTGGCTGCACCCAGACCTTCCCTGGGGCCTGTGGAGAGGGCTGTGCTGGCGTCACTGGGTACAGATGTGGTGTGGCATGCAGAAAAGAGATGAGCAGAGAGCAGCCCAGAGCACTGTTTGTGTGGGGCCTAACCCAGGAGTGGACTCAGGTAGGCGATCCCTGGCAGTAACGTCACTTGTTTGATAACAGACCGCAACAGAACGTGGAACCCTCGTCACCAGACCCCCAATTCCAGTGCAGTCCCGTATCAGGATACTTGGCTGGAAACATCCGATTGTGAAAGACGTTCTCTCACTGCTTGCCCGCTTCCCTGGGATCTGGCTTCCACAGGGATTTTTCACAAGCTATAGACACTGGCTCAAGCCTCAGCCCCGACACCCAGGGCATTTCCGAGGAGGTGCAGAAGGTAATACCCAGTGACCTAGGCCAGACCAGGCCACCTCTCGGAGCCCTCCCTGGACAGCCCCATCCCCTCCCCTTCAGTTTCAGGGAAAGAGGGATATGTAGGGAGATTCCTCCCTGGGCTGGAAGAGGTTGCAGGGCAGTGAATACCCTGGTGAGCCCTTCATGTTCACACAGATGGCATGGTGGGAGAGTGGAAAGAGTATTCCTGAGGTGCCTCTCATCTGTGCCAGAGTGAATCCAAGGCCTTCAAGCAGCTCACTTTTATCCCACGGTGGGAGCTGTGTGCATCCTGGCGTAGAGTGTGTCTCAAAGGGAGTGCCCTACGTCTGAGGACTGGACAAGGCAGTCAGTGTTCTGAGGCCTCTGGCCTGGTTGCTGGGCACTGTCCTTACAGAGCTGCACACAGGAGATGGGCAGAAGCTGAACTATGGGATTCCCCTGCGCCACCTCCTTGAAGGACAGGAAGATGCTCCCTGCTGCCACAGAGTCCAGTGCTGGCTCAGGGGAAGGACAGGTGCTGGGAAGACCCAATACTCAAGGACCCGATGTGGCATAAAGGGCCCCCAGGTCCCAAAAACCACCATCCTACTCCCCTGGACTCCCTCCTAGACTCCTGCTCCCACAGGAATCTGGATTCCCATCTCCTCCCCAAACTTGCCCTCAGGGCCCTGCACCAGTCTTGCCCAGATGCAGAGTCACTGTCCACGTATTGCTAGGAATATCAAAAAAGATACTTCAAACCACATTTCAGGTGCCTGGGTGGCTCCGTGGGTTAAAGCCTCTGCCTTTGGCTCAGGTCATGGTCTCAGGGTCCTGGGATCGAGGCACACATCAGGGTCTCTGCTCGGCAGGGAGCCTGCTTCCTCTTTTCTCTCTGCCTGCCTCTCTGACTACTTGTGATCTCTCTCTCTCTCAAATAAATAAATAAAATCTTTGAAAAAAAAAAACACAAAAAAACACATTTCATCCCATTCAGTCTAGATTCCTTTTGCATTGTGCTAAGCCTATTCCTAACTACTGCCTCCGGGTGTACCCATAGGCCTTCTTTACCTTCTACAAGTCTGGCACATGATCATGCTGAGTTGGGGGACATTTCCCCAAAAGAACGTAGGGCTTCTGGTACTTTGGCTGTTGTGCTGCCATTTGGATGCAGAGGACACGTTCTTGGGGCCCTTCCAAAGCCTCTTTGTGCTACACAACATTCCAGAAGGACAACCAGGCACCAGAGCCGCTGAGCCCCTCAGGGATGCAGGACTTTGAAGTGATTCCCTCTTGTCGCCAACTCACAGTGTGCGCTAAACATTCTACATGCCCTTATAACCTGAGCACTCCCAAGACAGTCTCTGTGCATGCCTCTCAAGACTGACGTATGTTGTCAGAAATCACAGGGACGATGCCGTCAATGCAGGAAACTTCTATAAATACTCAGCTAACAATCTGACCTGAGATGCCAACATGTTCAGACATCCCCACCTCACATCCTTATATTGTGTCCAAGACAGGTTTTCCTTAAAGATTTAATTAATTACTTATTTGAGAGAAAGAAACAGAGACAGAGGGATGATGGAGAGACAGAGGGGGAAACAGAATCCCCAAGCACACTCTACCCAAATCACAGAGCCTGACAAAGGGCTCGATCTCAGGACACTCAAATCATGACCTGAGCCAAATCCAAGAGCAGGACCCTTAACCGACTGACCCACGCAGGCACCTTGCTCCTTTTGTCTACTGTGGGCCCTCCTGTCCCACCTCTTGGTACGTCACCGAGAACCTGGGGTCTGCTCTGGGCTCCAACCCCCAACCCTCCTGTGGCCTGCAGTGCAGACCGCATGTCTCCCCGGTCCCACCTCAGGGTAAAAAGGCCTCAGACATGACAAGCACTGAGACCTGGATGGTGTGGACCCACTAAGAGAGCTGCTAAGGAAGCAAATAGAGCACCTCGTTCCCGCCTTCCTAGACAGAGACCTCAGCTACCTCTCCACGTTCCTGGGCACAACACAGGCCTTTTGCCACCACCCAAGAGATGCTGGACCACGTGTTTACAAGGGGAGCACCCTGCCCCTCCACAGCCCAATGGGATTTGGCCGCCTCCTGCTTGGGAGTCTTGGGAACATCACCAAATTTCCCTAGGACTCAGTTTGCTCCTATGACAGGGACAGAGTTATTCTGGGACTGAGTGGGGTCCTGTAGGGAAAGTACACCAGGTGCCTGGCCCTGTGGAAAGGTCCACTAGAGGGGTCAAGCCCGTGCTCATTTGTCATTGTCCTGCTCCCCGTGATGAAGCCTCTGCTCATCCCTTCCTGTCACCATGGTCTTGAACTGGCCTCTTTCCCATTTGAAAGGAGATCTGAGACTCCATCTGGGGGGCCTGTGTCCTGGGTGAAACCATAGCACGGAGGCATGGAAATGAGCATGGGGCCAGGGCCCACTCAGCTATGTGTGATGGGGCTGCTTGGGTCACTTTCACTCCTCAAAGGATGCCCTCCTAGGTGCAGACATGCGGACGCTTCTCTAGGACCTGATGGCGATCCCATGCATGGAGCAGACAGCATCCTGGAGGACCCCAAGGCTCCATACTAGTCGGGAGTCACACAGTGACACTAGACATGGTGAGGGGAAGGGTCCAAATGGCATTTCCTGTGAAGCCCCCTGCCTCCTCTAGCTATGCATGCATCCTCTCTAAATGTGATGAGATCGACGGATCCCAGCAACAGTGGTACATGTGAGTGAGCCTGGCTAATGCAGGAGGGCCTTCCCTCTCCAAGAGGGCAGTGAGGCGAACATGATTTGGAAGGGCTGCTAGACCCTCATCCCACACATCTGCGATTCCTGTGAGAGAGTCAAGGTCTGAGGGCTTCTTCTGCAAAGGAAGAAATGGGTCCTAGAGAGCCATGGGTGCTGTGTAGGCACTGTGACAGAGCAGAGGGGACTGGAGGACAGCTTTAGTCCCTAAGGGAGTCATTCTCAAACCCGGCCACCTCCCAGGCCTGTCTCTACCACAATCATGGGACGCAGAACAAAGGGTCACCCATCGGCTAGAACCTGGACAGTGGGTCCTCAGTAGGTACCCAGGAGACCCAGTGAGGGTTTGGAGACTGGACACCCCCATCCTGTGGGAGATTAGTGTCCATGGAAGGAGGCCCGCTCACGACACCTTCTGAATGAGGCAGCACAGAAGCACGGGAGGTACACTTTGAGGTACTGCGAGGTTACCAGGAAGGCCGGGGAAGTGACAGAGTCCCTTTGTTCCCTTCTTCCTTGGATATTCACAGAGCACTAGTGTGTGCAGTGACAGCAATGAAGACGCCAGACACCACCCCTCCCTGCCCACATGCAGTTGAAGTCAAGTGGCAAGCATGCAGGAGACAGACTGAGGGACTTCCCAAGGGTGACAGAAATGGTCATACCATGGGTCGAAGGCTCCCACTCACAGAAGCTTGTGGCCACCACTCCACTGTGACCACCAGATGACAGGTAGACATGGAGTAGGAATGGTCTCTGACAGCCAAGAGCCGGATACCCAGGGAACCAGTTTGCCACAGAGGCACCCTGAGGCATTGATGTCGGAGGTGCCCTGTCCTCTGACTCTTCTGCCCACCTGTCTCTTTCCAGGACCATCTCCTCCATCCTGAGCACATGGCTGGACCACTACCTGAAGACTTTTCTCCAACACCCAGAATTTCCCTGCCTGAAGATGCTGCTTGCATACTTAGGGCTCAATATGCCAGGCTCAGACCTGGAATGACGTGCCCAGCTCCTCCTCTCACAGCTGTGACACCTTGTGCCCACTGAGCCAGAGGCTGGGGAAGAGGAGGATTGCAGCTGACTGATGGAGGCCTGGGGTTGGGGGGTGCACACAGAGCATGCCTCCATACACTGCAGTTTGGTCAGGACCAATGACTAGTCTCAGATCACTGTCCCCATGGGCTACAGTCTGGGGAGACCGCCCAGGGACTGCCTCCTGGACTCAGACCATACTGATGGTGGGCAACGTTTCCTTAATTTGGAAGCAACATGGAGACACAATCACAGTGATGACACTTTCTCTTCTTGGAGCTACAGCACCAGCCCCAGACCAAGATGCTGAACCACCCCTAGAGCTAGCCCTAGCTCCCACTGTGGTGCCTGCTACAGCTTCAGAGCCTGACCTGGCAAATCCCATCACTGCTGCTGGAGCTCAGCGATTAGAAAGAGTGGTGATACCACCTCCCGAGTCAGAACGAGCACAGGCGGTAATAACATCTCTGATCCACTGTCACAAGCAGGAAGGGCCTCCTGCACCTTTGCAGCCCCGGAGCACTAGCAGGTCCCACACCAGCTATTCAGGTCGCTGAAGGGCTCCAGCAACCACCTCTCTCAGCGGAGCAACCAGCCTCGGCCCCTGAGCCACAACTGCTGTTGGCTACAGCCTCGAAGGATGGCTTCCCCTCCCCTACCATGCCAGTGTTGGTAGTTGTTGGTTGTTCATATACCTATTAATGGCTTAATATATTTTGTTCTATAACTAAACTGTGGAGTGAGCTCACATAAAATTTTACTCTGATCCTTTTAAATTGTACAGCCAGATGCCATGGGGTACATTCAGAGTGTTGCACAACCTTGTACTCCTACAGCATTTCCTGCTGAGAGACACCTCCACTCAGTAGTCACTGCTCATACCCTCAGCCCAGTCTCTGCAGCCACTGCTCTTCTCCCGGGCTCTGGTGTTTACCTCCTCTGGCTTTTTATGTGTGTAGAATCATACAATGTGGCCTTTTGTGTCGGGCTATATAACATATGGGTGATTCATTGTTTTGGGGTTTTTTTTTAAGATTTTTATTTATTTATTTGACAGAGAGAGAGAGATCACAAGTAGGCAGAGAGGCAGACAGAAGAGAGGAGGAAGCAGGCTCCATGCTGAGCAGAAAGCCTGATGTGGGCCTCGATCCCAGGACCTTGATATCATGACCTGAGCTGAAAGCAGAGGCTTTAACACACAAGCCACCTAGGCGCCCCAGGATTCCCTTGGTAAATATGACTCGGGAGCCAGAAATATCTGGGTCCATGAGACACCTTTAAAATCTTTCATTTTCCTGGATAGGCCAGGTTTTAATTATTCTAACATTCATATCATAAAGAAACTCAGATTCCCTATTAAATCTCCCCATTTATAATAAATATATAGTAGTAAAGTAAATAGTTCTCTAAGGTTTTAGCTAGATTATGTCTTGCTAGTCAAATAATGATTTAAATATGAAAAAAGAAGACACGTTCCATCAACCAAGAAATGATGGGGTCCCTGTCTTCCAGTCCTTTCCCTCTGAGTGCAAAGTATATGGGTGGGTGGGTGTGTATAACAGGGTGGGGCAGCTGCGTTCTTGTTCTGCCTGAGGTCCTCACAGTAGACAGGCACTGCTGCTTCTGTTCCATCTTTCATTTTTTTACATGGACATTTTATAGATACTTTCTTCATTTTTATATTCCTTTCACTATGTTCAATTTTATTTTTGTATATATGTGTAAGATTTGCTTTCTTTCAGAGTCAGTAACATAGAAGACAAGTTGATGGAGATGAAGAAAGCTGAGGAAAAGAGAGAAAGTCAACTTCTGGACCTAGAGGGGAGGCATCGAAAAATCAGCTATGCCCTAAAATGAAACAATATTTGAACCACAGCAGTCTCTGAGGAGAAGAAAGAGAAAGGGTTAGAAGGTATATTTGTGCAAATCATAGCTGAGACCTTCCATCATCTGGAGAAGGAAACAGACATTCAAGTCCAAGAGGGAGAGAGGATCCCTCCCCAAATCAATAAGAATAGATCAACACCCCAACATAGAATACTGATGCTTGCAAATTTCAGAGATAAAGAGAAAATCCTGAAAGCAGCTCAAGATAAGAGGTTCTTATTCTATAGGGGTAAGAACATAAGAGTAGCAACATACCTATCCAGAGATCTGGCAGGCCCGAAAGGGCTGGCATGATCTATTCAGGGTCCTAAATGAGAAAAACATGCAACCTAGAATACTTTATCCAGCAAGGCCCTCATTCAGAATGGAAGAAAAGACAATGAGCTTCCACGACACAAAGAAACTAAAAGAATATGTGACCACTAAATCATCCTGCAAGAAATATTAAGGGGGATCCTGCAAGAGAAAAGAGAGCCCGAAACGAAAATAGACCAGAAGAATCAGACACAATCTATAGAAACAGAGACTTCATAGGAAATACAATAGTCCTAATCTCCATCTGCTTTTAAGATAGTCCATGTTGCTACAAAAGTTGGATATTCGTCCTTTCTGATGGAGGCGTAGTATTCCATTGTATATATGTACCACATCTTCACACGCACAAGGGCACCCACACGCTCGGGGCAGCCCACACGCTAGGGGGTGCCCACACACATGGGGGCGCCCACACGCTGGGGGATGCCCACACGCACGGGGGCGCCCACAGGCTCGGGGATCTTTGGTCTTAAGCATTTTTATTAGGATCTATGTTGATATGGTTTTTTCCATGATCCTTATGCTGGGCGGCTGGGTTTGTGTTATTTCTATATTCTTAAATGTATGGCTGTAGGGTGTTCATAAAATTTGAATAATAATCAGGCATTACTTCTTAAATAGATTTTTTTCGGTACCTCAGCAAAATTCTTATCTACTAGGCCACCTGAAATTGTTCCAAAGCTCAGACATAGTCTAGTATTTGTGTGCAGGGGGTGGTTTACATCCTTCTTTTTCTGTGCTTTATTTTGAACAATTGCTATGGTCATATGTTCAAGTTCATTTTTTTTCATCTGTAGTGTCTAATCTGATAGTAAGCCGATCTAGAACGTTAACCGACACAACAGTAAAACCTTAAGATGCTGACCTTGGAGTCATACTTCCTAACGAAAAAAGACACATCCATTTTTTCCTGGTCGTGGAAATCCATTCAACTGGGTGACCTCAGATTGAGGGTTCTTATGGATTCACCAGAAGCTAATGACTGCATAAGTGCATAGCTGCTTCCCAAAATTAGATAACAAGCCAGAATTAAATAGCTTCCAATTGGAGACAGCAAAATCAGATTAATTTCTGATTCTTTCCCTTTATCTTTCCCTTATCTGATCAGCAATTGTAAACAAAAAAAGGGGAGAGGGTATCAACTAAAACTTGAGGCTTGGCATAGAAGAAAAAACCTGCCTCACTTAAGAAGTTCAGAGGAGGAGTGGTTCAGTCAGTTAGGCAACTGACTCTTGATCTCAGTTCAGATTTGGATCTCAGGGGCAGGGCCCCACCCTGGCTGTGGATCCTACTTTAAAAAAAAAAAAGCCGCAGGAGAGAGCCACATACAGCTGGAATGCAAAGGTAATGTACAGAAAAGAGTCTCAGGAGTCTACTTGCAAAATGCTAACTAGAGGACATAATGAAGAATTTGCAGGGTCAGAGAAGAATAAGAGCTTGACTCAGAATAGTACCATGTCTTAAAGACA
>PITA01015007.1:0-51583 GCA_004023965.1 Spilogale gracilis | reverse complement strand
TGGTGGTGGTGGTGGTGGTGATAGTGGTGGTGGTGGTGATGGAGATTTCCCTTCCATCTCTAGTGGGAAGAACTGCAAAGTCACATGGGGAAAGCTGTGGCTATGGAGAAGAGTGAAGAGTGAAGAAATGGAACAAGTATTCAATATCCCATGACCCAGGTGTAAAATTCACAAAATTTAGAAACCTATAATAAAAAATTCAGTCTGTCTGTTTAAATAATTCACAGAACACTGGCACCATGAATTCCAGTTCAGTCAATGCACTATGTGACCATAAACTGTTATTAATCTTGTCCTCACTTGTTCAAAATCTGCCCAAGCCTGGGCTAAGTAAGGTATGCACTCTTGGACTCACAATAAGGGCTTACTAAATACATTACAAAATGGTCTGGAAGCCCCTCTGTGTTCCCTTTGCCTGGGCATCAGAACTATTCACATGGTTCCTGGGCAAATGCTTCTTGGGGTCCTGCCATCGCACCTCCTCTCTCAGGCCAGTGGGGCTGGAGCCTCCATATGAGGCTACGGTCTTGGGAGAACTGGGTCTGGCCGGTGTGTGTGTTTATGGGTGTCCGTGAGCCTGTGAGGACTAGCTAGGCCAGGAGTCCAAGAGATAGTTGGAGAGGAGGGGAGTGCACAGAAAAAAACTGGCAAAGGGAAGGGAGGAACGAGGGTGCTCTAAAGTTGGAGCTGTTGAGAACATGCAGGGAAGGCAAGTTGGCTTTTTGTGAGGGTGTGTGGCCTTGTCCTCGAATAGGGAGGGAAGGGACACCTGGATGGCTCAGTCAGTTGAGCACCTGGCTCTTGATTTTGGCTCAGGTCATGATCTCAGAGTGATGGGATCAAGTCCCACTTTCGGCTCCATGCTTAATGGGGAGTCTGCTTGTCGCTCTCCTTCTGTGCCTTCCCTGCCACCCCCCTCACATGAATAAATAAGTAAAATCTTTAAAAAAGAAAAAAAATAAAAAGGAGGAAAGCTGGAGACACTGTCTTTGAAAGATGTAAGCTTCTTCGATGAAGATGATGATGCTTTTGCTGATAGCGAAATATGTGATACATGAACAGGAATCGACATGACATATATAAACTTGGAAACCCAGTCATGAGACCCTACCCCTGACCGCACTGTGCAACTTTAAAACCAGCATCTACTGTTTGTCCCACTCTCAGAAACTTGGGTTTGTCATTCTCTTGCTTTTAAAGGAGATTGTTAGTGCTGTGTGCGCATTCTCCAATGAACGAGATACGTTATTGAGGCTTTCTCCTCTTTGAGTTTTAATGAAACCGGTATTACGTTGCATGTAATCTCCTAGCACCTCATCACTAACATGTTCCTGAAATTCCTTCATGCTTTGAAGTCACTATAGTTCCTTCATATTCACTGCTCCACGATCAAATTATCAGAAATATGTCACAGTTTGGTTATTCATTATCTTGATCATAAACATTTTAGGCTGTTCCATTTTTGCTGTTACACACAGTTCTGTTCCCAGTGAATTCGTATGTGTCTCCAGGTATAAGAGCCCAAGAGTTTCTCTGGGGTATGAAATACGGAGTGGAATTTCTGGTTTATAAGCTGATTTTTTTTTTTGGCAATTTAATTCCCAAAAGGTTGTATTCATTTATGAGCCACTAACAGGGTGTGGGAGTTCTTGCTGCACCACATTTTCACCAACTCTGTACTGTCAGACTTCTACAGTTTGTCAATTAAGCAAATAGAAAACAAATCACCTTTTGTTTTAATTTGTGTTTCCCCTGATTAATGATGAGATTGAATATTTTTTCACAATTGAATTTACCATGTATGTTTCCCCTTTAGCAAAATGCTCCTTTATTTGCTTATTTCTGTTAATTTCTTATTGATTTATTACAGTTCATTATAAGTACTGAATACTAATCTCTTGCCAATCATGTGAACTGCAAATATCTTTTCCAACGATGTGGCTTGTCTTTTCACTTCTTCTATGGTTCCTTTTGATAAACAAAAATTCTCAGCTTTGGAGAAGTCAATTGTATGGAACTTTTCATCACACCTTTAAGGGATCCATCCCTGCCTTAACTTTGTAAAGATAGTCTTATCATTTGTCTCCTAAGAGTCTTAAAGTTTTGCTTTGAACATTTAAATTTTTAACCTAGTAGGGATATTTTTTGGCCTGTAGGATGAGGTTGGGATTCTCCCCATCCACCTCCTTAGTCATCTGCAAGACCACATCTCCCAAGTAGCGAGGTTGCCTCGTGGACGTGGGACACTGATGGGCCGTCTGCTTGGTTGCCTGGATCGAGGTGACTTTCCCTGCACCAACACTGCTCCATCTCTAGTACTCTGACTTTTGAAGTCTTGGTAACTGGTAGGGCCTCCTCTGGTAGGGCTTTCTAGTTGGTAGATTACAACTAGAATTTTAGAAGGAGAATGAGTTTCAAATGTTCCGAGTAAGAAAATACGAGCAAAGATGTTAAGGATTTTAGGTCATCATTTATTTAAAAATAGTATCTGTTATCTAGCTTTGGCTCCTTAAGGCTAGGGTTACTCCTATTGGAAATGCCTGCTAGTTATTCTAGATGACGTATACATTCTGTTTTCAGGTGAGTGAACTATTGCTTTAAACACAAATAATTCAGGTTTCTAAGTGATTCTGATGAAATTGGTGAAATTTGACTCGACTTTTCTGTTTTTGCTTTAAGGCCTCAGCTGAGATATGTTGCAGAAAACGATTGACCCTTTCTGCCCCTTTAGAAAATCAAGTCACATTAAAATGTTACTTTTGTGTTTATTCTGAAGTAGCTCTAATGCCAATGTGTCTTTACATTTCTTCAGTGTTATTTATACAGGATTTCATGTTTATAAAACTAGGACAAGGTGATTGGATGAACTTGAAGTTTTCTGGGTGGGGGCAGGGGTCTTAGGCACTCGGCTAAACATAAATTCTCTGCTCTCTATGGGCCACACATTTTATAACTCCCTCTGCAAAAACAGCACAAATCTTTTGAGCATTTTCCATCCAGTGAATGTTGAATAAATTCTTTTCAATGGTGATATTGACTCCTTAGACTGTTTATTTGGATTTCTTTGCTGGAGATAGAGTTATACAAGTTGAACAATCTTTTAAATATTGTACCCAGCATTGTAAGTCATGTTTATGAATGGAGTTTTATACTCTCTGTGAAGGTGCAGAAAGAGAGAGAAGGTAGCACACACAAGACTTGCAGGTCAGTCCTGTACATGGTAGAGTGCAGAAAAGGTAGCCTTGACCTTATTAAACATGCACCGAGCTAAAGGTATATTTTAAAGAAATTTTAATTAAAATTGATTTAGAAAGAAATATTAAATGTGCAAAGAATTGGCAATACCCATGTAAGCATCACCTGCCAGAGAGAACACACTCATGGTTCATGAGCAGGAATCAGTTGGAAAAATGGTTAGAAATAAGAAAAAGGAAATACAGGCAGGAAATATATTCAGGGAGAGAAGTCATGTAAATGAAAAGAATAGAATTCAAACCGATAATCAAAATCCTCTACCTTAACAAAGTAAGTGCTCTAAATGACGGGAAATGATTTTTCAGTCATTTAGGCTTGAGCAAGAAAACAGTGGGTTGGGAGCCTAGGTGATTCCACTAGTTCAGCATCTTCTTGGGCTCAGGTCATGATTCTAGGGTCCTGAGATCAAGTCCTGCATCGGGCTCCCTGCTCGGTGGGGAGCCTGCTTCTCCCTCTGCCTGCCTGCTGCTTCCTCTGCTTGTGTTCTCGCTCTCTCTCTCTCTGATAAATAAACAAAATCTTTTTAAAAAAGAAAAGAAAACAGTGGATCTTCTGCAGAATAGCACTTTTAATGTGTACCAAGGTAGAAAAACAGTCACAGTGAGCTTCAGCAGGGGTAGGGAGAAAGAAGTAAAAGGAAATTTGATTTCTTCTATGCTTACAAATTAAGTGTAGCTCAGAATCCAGTCTCTGAAGCCTGTGTTGCATGCTCCCAGCTTCCCACCTTCTTCTCTTCTTTACCGTTCATGGGCCTGCAGCTGGTACACACCCTGCTTTCTCTCCACTTGTTAAACCTGTTTTAGGTCACATTTCTCCTGGTGCCTTACTAGGAAGGTACACCCAGCAGTCTATTAACAATACAAATTGCATGTTTAAAGCACTCTGGTCGCAGTGAATTAGAATAACATTTATCAAGAGAAAATAAGTGTAATTTTAAATGTTTTACATTTACATTTATATATATAAATGCAAATGAACACTGCAATGGGTGAATGATGATAAGGCTGTAATAAAAATTCTTCCATGTCATTTACAATTCTTACATGAATAGGGTTGCAGGACTTAACAAATAAAAATACAGGATACCCTGTCAAATAAACTACACAGTAACAACTAATAGTTCTTTCGGTGTAAGTTTATTCCGTTACATTAATGAAACAGGGAAGGCTTTAGACCGTAGCTCTAATGTCACTGTGGCCCACGTCAGCAAACGAAAACCTAAGCCTGTAAATGCCTCAAGGTTACCAAACCGATCAAGTCAACTAAGCTCTAAGCTAAAGCCAATCAATAATTTCCTTACTTACTTCTGTCTTTCCTCCATAAAAATGTCTCCCCACGCTCTTGCCGCTACTGGTTTGGCCATGCCCTCTTCTAATCAATATTTGCCCAAATAAACTCTTAAAAAATTTTTTTAATATGTCACAGTTCACCTTTTAACAGTCCCATGCAGTATTTAGGATATACTAACGCTAAAACAAAATGTTCATTCTTTATCTAAAACTCAAATTTAACTGGGCATCCTCTGTAAAGGCATGATGACAATGAACGACTTAAAAATAATAAGTTGAACTAAGTGATATTGAAAATATGACATACCAAGACCTATGGAAGGCAGCTAAAGCTGCAGTTGGAGGGATTTGTACAGTTCAAAAATCCAGGTATCAACAAGGAAGTCTTCTTGACCCATGGGTTATTCAAATGTGTACTACCTAAGTTCCAAACATTTGGTCATTTTCCCATAGTGGTTCTTTGTGGTTATGGACTTCAAGTTTAATTCCATTGTATTCAGACAGCCTGAGACTTGCTTTAGACCTAAATAGAAGGTTCTTTTGGTAAATATCTCATATGTGTCGGAAAAGAATGTTTGTTCTACAGATATTAGATGCTAGATGCAAAGTTCTTTAAGTGTAAATTTGGGAAAGTTACTCCGGCTTTTTGAATCCCCTGTGTATTTATTGAAATTTTATTGATTCTCTCAGTTATGAGAGAGGTCTGATAAAAAGCACAACTAGGATGGTGCATATGGATATTTCTATGTTTAGTTTTATCAGGTTTTGTTTTATAAAATGTGAGATTTTGCTATTTAATTGCATATAAATTTGTGATAATTATATCTTTTATCTTTATAAAATATCCTTCCTTACTTCTAATAATATTTCTGTGTTGAAGTCCAATGTTTTTCATAGAAAGATGGCTACAATAGCTTTCATTATCTTAATGTATACACTTTATAGCCTTTGATTTTCAGTATTTCTGTATCCTTTATATTTAAGGTGACTATCTTGTCAATAACATATACTTGAGTTTTGTCATTATTCGTTAACAAAGTTTGTCTTTTATTTGGGGTTTTAAATCCATTTATACTTAATTACCTATTTATTGGACTTTGACTCTTCCAAGTGACCATTTGTTTATTGTATCTTACCTGTTATTACCCCATTTACCATTTTTTCTTGCCATATTTTAGTTTAACTTTTAATTATTTCTTTCCCCCCTTCTTTTTTCTTTTTTTTTTTTCAGATTTTATTTATTTATTTGACAGAGTGAAACACAGCAAGAGAGGGAACACAAGCAGGGGGAGTGAGAGAGGGAGAAGCAGGCTTCCTGCAGAGCAGGGAGCCCGATATGGGGCTTGATCCCAGGACTGCGGGATCATGACCTGAGCCAAAGGCAGACACTCCATGACTGAGCCACCCAGGAGCTCCATCTTTTCCCCCTTCCTATAACTTATAAGTAATAGATTATTTTGTTATCTTTAAGGATCCTCAGGACAAACTCTTAAGATATGTCTGTTAAAGAATGTTTAAATGTATCTCCTTAACATTGTATCAATGATGAGTTTTAAAGGGCAAACTCACTAATACCCTTAAACAATCACACTAGAAAACATTTAGCCCTGAAATATGAGTTTATTTTAGATTCTCAAATCCAGAAAAGAAAAATCCTTCCATTAAATATTGGGCTATCGAGACTATATCCTTATTTCTGGACAATAAATATAAATTACTTTGCAAATGTATAGTTAAGATTGATTACAGCAGGGCGCCTGGATGACTCAGCAGATGAAGCCTCTGCCTCCAGCTCAGGTCATGGTCTCAGAGTCCTGGGACCCAGCCCCCACCTCAGGCTCCAGGTTCAGTGGGGAGCCTGCTTCTCCCTCCCCCTCAACCCCTCCCCATGTTTATGCTCTCCCTCTCTCTCTCTTTCTCTCTCATGAATAAACAAAATCCTAAAAAGAAAAAGATCTATTATAGCTAAAAATTCCAATACGAGGGACCCCCAGCTGAAGGCCTCTAGAAAACAACAACAACCATGTATAAAAAGTGCAAACACTGAGTTTTCCAGGAAGGACAGGAGATCGTAAAGTTGGGATTTATGAGGAAACTGGAGTGTTTCTGGAGAGCCTACAGCCTGCTCTTCTGCTGGGGAGGTGGGTGCAGACCCCGTGCCCCTTCTGTTGTCCCTGATAGACTAAGGAGCAAATTCTTGGTGGGCGTCTTTATCTCCCTGTGCGGGTCGGTGGCCACATGGCAAGTGTACCATTGGAAAATAGAAACCCCCAAGGAAGGCAGAATTTGGAGCAAAGATGCTTCTCTCTTGCTTCTGGCTCTTCTCCCTGCTCTTACAAGGGAAGTGTCTGCCTAAGAAACAAAACTCTGCCGGAGGGTAAAGTTCACCATCAGCCTTGCCAGAAGCTGGAAGGGCCTTGAGATGAGGTGTGATTCTTGTGTCACTGGGCCCCCGAACGGACTTCCTTTGGGTGTGTCACACATCTGCAGAGAGGGGCCCACAGGAAAGTTTTATGACCTCTGAGGGAGGAACATGAGCTAACCCATCCATACAGTTTGTGTAGCTTATTTTTTGTTTTTCCCCATATATCCTCTTCCCTTCCTTCCTCCTTCCTTTTTTCCTCCCTTTTTTTCCCCTTTCCTATCTTTTCTTCCTTATTCTTACCCTTTCATTCTCTCAGCCTTAACCTGGTGAGAGTGTGTGTGTGTGCTTCACTGACCTACATCCTTTCAGCCTTTCAGAGAAGGCCTCACCTTGGCTCATGGCATGTATAGAATAAACATGATTTTTTCCTTTGGACAGTTTTCCTGTTCTGACACTTCAGTATTTGAACAGCCCTCTGGAGCCGATTCTCTGTTCTCTATGCCGATGTGGTTCTCATTATCTTCTGGCCAGGTGTCTTCCTATTTTTATTCCCCTGATGGGGCAGTCTTCTTCCCCTTTTTGTGTAGCCAGAGAATGGAGAAGGATATGTTCAGTGTCACCCAGCTGGTTATTTCATTAAATTCTCAGGGCTTGCTTCATATTAGGGGAAGAAAAATATTAACATTCTGTGGTTGGAATGTAAGCTAGTATAAATTACAGTATATTGGTTGCAGAAATGAAGTGTTCAGTGGAAAGAAATTCTAATTGGGGATCATGAAGCATGATGAAAAACACTTTAGCTGTGTCATTAGTATTGTAATTTATTCATTGATGCCTGGTTTGTTACGGATGCATTCGTAAGTACCTGTTGGGTCCATATCTGTCCCCCACTCTGAGAATTTGATGATGAGAAACTTCAAATTGTCTTCAGAAAAGCATGGATAACATCAATTTGAAATGGATGGGGTATTAAGGTAATAAAGGCTAAGCTGCCATAACAAAAAGACCCCACCACCACCACCTTGGGAAAGGGAAAGAGAGAAAATAGAAAGCAAACACTTTTCTTTCACAAAAGTGAGGTGGATATTGCTCACATAGCTGCAGTTTACACCTCATTGGCAAAAAACAAAAACAAAAACAAAAAACAAACAAAAAAAAAACCTCAGCCAGTTATTCCTAACTGCAAAGGATTCTGGGAAATTTAGTTTCCAGCTGGGAGGTCATGTTTCCAAGAAGAAAAAGAGGAGAAACTTAAAGAGACAAATAGCGCTCTGTGTCAGGTACTCTGAATATTAAATTTGAAACCAATTCCAATTATCGTTAGCTCTTTAATGCCTGATAGTATACTGGCTAAAGGCTCTAGCTCCGGAAACAGAAAGCCATGAGTTCTAGTTTGGGCTCTACCACTTACTAGTTATGTGGCCATAAGCCGGTAACTTAACTTCCTTAGAACCTCAGTTTCCTCAACTGTAAAGTGGGAAAACACAATAAAATTTGTGTTATTAAATAAAAATTTGAAAATAAAAAAGAGCTTGTGCTAAAGATTACATAAAATCTACAAGTCCTCACATAGTAAGTGTTCAATATGTGTTTCCTTGACTTAACTTCCTGAATGGAGGAATTAATTTCCTGAAAGGAGGAATCTTGTTAGTAATAAGACTTCCAGGCCAATCCAAAAAAGAATTTCTTTGTTTCAGCAAAATTGATTTAGTAAGGGTCTACTTCATAGAAGTCACTGAGATAGTTGCTATTAATTTATAAGATAGTTCTGCATCTCGAATGATAGAGATGTAGCAATGTCTTTTCTCAGTGAATTTGGAGGGATAAATGAGATTTTTTTTAAGAGCTTAACTCCATCTCTAGGATATAGTAAACACTCAACACTTTATTATATGTGTTGTATATAATAGACATATTTAAGGAAAATGGTAATTGTTACAACTGGGAATACAAAGAAAAAAACAATTCTGACTTAGAAGAATAAGGAAGGTTTTGAGGAGGCCATGGCACTTCAGCTGGGTTCTTAAAAATGAGCAGAATCTCAAAAAAAATTTTTTGTCTTAAAGAGTTCATTTATTTATTTGTTTGTTTATAAAGATTTTATTTATTTATTTATTTATTTATTTATTTATTTATTTATTTATTTGACAGAGCGAAACACAGCTAGAGAGGGAACACAAGCAGGGGAAGTGAGAGAGGGAGAAGCAGGCTTCCTGCCTATCAGGAAGCCCGATGTGGGACTTGACCCCAGGACTCCAGGATCATGACCTGAGCTAAAGGCAGCCACTTAACGACTGAGCCACCCAGGCGCCCCAAGAGTTTATTTATTTTTTTGAGAAACAGAGAGAGAGAGAGAGAGAGCGCACAAGCAGGGGGGGGGGGGAAGGACAGAGAAAGAGGGAGAAGCAGACTCCCCAGTGAGCAGGAAGTCCAATGTGGGGCTTCATCCCAGGACCCGGGATCATGGCCTGAACCGAAGGGCAATGCTTAACCAACTGTGCCACCCAGGTGCCCTGGATTTCAAAAATTTGAGAAGATTTTATGTATTTTCTATTTTTTAAAAGTATTTTATTTATTTTTGTTTGTTAGTGAGAGAGAGAGAGAGCACAAGCAGTGAGAGCAGCAGGCAGAGGGAGAAGCAGACTTCTGGCTGAACAGGGAGCCCAATGTAGTACTTGATCCCACTGGGATCATGACCTGAGCTGAAGGCAGACATTTAACCAACTGGGCCACCAGACATCCCTCAAAACTCTTGAGATTTTAAAAGGTTGTTTTTATTAAAGAAAACAACAAAAGTTAAAGTATGAAAGTGGGCTATTGTGTGGTGTATACAAGGACAGAATGTCTAGATCAGAGTTTCATGAAATAAGAATAGGGAGAGGTTGTAGAAGAGAATGTAATGTGAGATCAGATCATGAATGCCACACTTTCAAATTAGGACTTCATTCATGAAGCAGCAGGGAACTTCTGAGGAGGAGATTTTCCTACTCTGAGCTGTATTAGAAGCACCACTTCTGGTAGATTAGAAGGGAAGATTAGAAGGGAAGTAGATGAGTGAAATGAGAATCTGGGAATCTAGATAGATGACTTGCAACAGTCCAGGAAAAGAGTGATAATATTTGAATCTGGGCATTATCATTGAGGATGGAAAGTGAAAAATAGAAAGGGGTCACTGACAGAGGTAAAATCAAAATAAATAACAAAAATAATAAAGCCATAAAGTACCAGAAGTTTATATGGGTGAATTCTCCTGTAGCCTTAACACAGGAAAGTCTTCCTGACAATGACTCAAACCGCAGAGGCAATCTGAAAAGAGATGGAAAATAAATTTGACTAATAAAAACTAAAAGGTTTTATACAACAAAAACAAACAAAATACCACTTTTAAAAAGCCAAAAACCACCTGAAAATGGGAGAAAATATTTGCAATGTATACCACAGACAAAGGGTTAATATCCCTAATATGTGAAGTAATGCATAAATTTGTTACTACGGGTATTGATATCTCATATCACTTTACAGACTGAACTCATTAATTTTCTTGATACTTTCAAGGTGGGCGGCCATATTATACACGATACTTTCATATGGGGAAAAAGAGGCATCAATACTAAAAGACCAGCCTTAGCCACTCAGAAGACTAAAGTACTTCCTATCAGCAGTCCCCGTCCTCCCCAGTGATGCCTCTCCATGTGCACATCGTCCTCACTGGCTGCATGCTCAGACCCCACATCTTTGTTTCATCCTCCCTATAACAGAAGCAACCTCTCTCTTCTTTCACAGCTCCTGGCCACTCCCACCGTGCCCCAGAAATCACAGTTCAAATCCCACCCTCCCTAGACAACTCCACATTCACAACCTGTTTATCCACCATGGCATGCTCCTTAAAAGGTTGTTTGCAAATGGATTTATTTATCTTGTGAGAAATTTCATGTGTTTTGACACTAATAGAGTTTCTTCCCAACTGTGGCAGTTTCTAGGAGACTTTTCTAGGAACTGGAATTTAAAAAACATAAAGCTTAGCTGAGTAGGTGGTGGCCTTAAAAGCTACACTCGATTGAACAACCTATCATTTATTTCTACTCTTATTTAAATTGTGGCATGTCCGATCATGACTGAGTGTTAAATTGGGATCTAAGGATTTTGAGGGCATCAGCATGCCTTAGGCTGTGGGGGGCAGGGATTATAGTCTTGCCAGGCTAGGATTTCCAGTTCACCAGGCTAATGTCCTGCTGAGCTCCAGTGAAGAGCTTCTGGACAAAGGGGGCTTAATCCCAGCGCAGTTCTAAGGATTTCACTACAGGGTCGCGGATGCTCCAAGGATCCCAGGTCCCAGGACTGAGTGAGGTGAAGAGTTCCTTTTCTCTCCTCAGAGCCTTGGCAGCACCACCTCTCTGCTACCACCTTCCCAGTGATGCCTCCTTAAAAAAAAAGCTGGGGGGTACTTTCTTTAGCTCCTTCTTTGAATCTTATATTTTGACATCACTTTGCTAGTTGACCAGAGCATCGATTCACATTCCTCATGGAAGAAAACAGCAGAGAAGAGAGACATTGAGTTAGGGCTGCCCTGGACTCTGTCAGAGAGTGGAAGTTTGGGAGTCAAAGTGTTAAATAGTTATAAATCCTGTTTTGTTCAACCCAAAACTCCAAATTTCCTTTTCTGTGTATGTGTGCCACTTTATTAAGTTATTAAGTAATTTAGAAAGTAATTAAGTTATTTAAGCAATTTAACAATTCATTCCTACTATAAAATATGCAAGCAAATAAAAAAATATATATAGAAGAAAATAAAATTCATCATTTATCTGCTATGTTTCCCTCTATGCTCATGACATCTCCACTTCCTTCCCCAAACAAAGGCAACAATATATTCCCAACACTTACCCTGGCAATTCTCCTTCTGTCTCAAAATACATTTTGATCAATTTCTCTTTCTTCTTCTTTTTACATTAGTGGAATCACACTATAAACTTATATACTGTGACTTTTTTTCACTTAATATTTTGAGAATCTTTCTTAAGTCTGCTTAATTCTTTTCTTTTTCTAAAGAAGACTGAGAACTTTAGGGAAGTCTCCAGGGTTTCTCTACCCCTAAAGTCTACTCCATTCTTCATTCTTAGGAGTGGCTGTGTTCTGTTCCATAGACTAATTGTACCGTAACCACTTTCCTATTTTGCATTTAAGAGTATTTTCAACGGTTACAGCTGAATGGTGTTCCATCAAAATTCACATGTTGAAGTTCTAGCCCCCAATACCTCAGTATGTGACTGTATTTGGAGAGAGAGTCTTTAAAGAGGTAATTAGGGTAAATAAGGTCATGGGGGAAAGATACAGATGTAGTGAAAAGAAGGGCCATATGTACCCCAATGTTCATTGCAGCAATGGCCACAATCACCAAACTGTGGAAAGAGCCAAGGTGTCCTTCAACAGATGAATGGATAGAGAAGATATGGTACATTTATACAATGAAATATTACACCTCCATCAGAAAGGATGAATACCCAACTTTTGTAGCAACATCGACTGGATTGGAGATTATGCTGAGTGAAATGACCCAAGCAGAGAAAGTCAAGTATCATATGGTTTCACTTACTTGTAGAGCATAAGGAATAATATAGAGGAAAGTAGGAGAAGGAAAGGAAATGGGAAGTGGGGTAAGTCTGGGAGGGAGATGAAGCGTGAGAGACTTAGACTCAGAAATAAACTGGGGATCTTAGAGGGGAGGGGGTAGGGGGATGGGAGAGCCTGGTGGTCGGTATTGAGGGCATGTATTGCATGGAGGACTGGGAGTGGGGCATAAACAATGAATCTTGGAACACTGGAAAAAGAAATAAGGTCATTGGGGGGAGTACTAAACCAATAATAACCATGTCCTTAAAAGAAGAGATTAAGGGCGCCTGGGTGGCTCGGTTGGTTAAGCAACTGCCTTCAGATCAGGTCATGATCTGGGAGACCAGGGATCAAGCCCTACATCGGGCTCCCTGCTCAGCGGGAAGCCTGCTTCTCCCTCTCTCACTCCCCCTGCTTGTGTTCCCTCTCTCGCTGTGTTTCTCTCTGTCAAATAAATAAATAAAATCTTTTTTTTAAAAAAAGGAAGAGATTAAGACACAGACACACAAAGGAAAAAGACCATGTAATAATGCAGAGAGAGGATGGCTGTCTATAAGAAGGGAGGCCCCAGAAAAAGCAAACCCTGACAACATCTTGATTTTAAACTTCTGGTTTCCAGAACTGTGAAGAAATAAAACATTATGTCTATGGTACTTCATTACGGCAGTATCAACAAGCTCATTAAATCATACACCAAATTTTTGTAGCTACATAGACCACTCTGGTGAAGAACCTTCTATGCACACATTTGTGCACATGTGTGAGTCTTTTTTTAGGCTAGATTTTCAGAAGAGGAATCTCCACATATAGGATATGATGAATTTTTAATTTTGTCAAATTGCCTTTCCAGAATTTCTCCTCAGTGTCATTTTCTCCATATTTGCCAATCCTTGACCTATAAATCCTTTCAATTTTTACCAATGGTGAATAAAATTTGATATTCCATTGTTTTAGGTGATTACTAATGAGGCTCCGAATCCTTAAGTTTATTGGACACTTATAGAACATCTGGTGTGAATTAAGTATTTGTTTCCTGTGTCCTTATTCTGATAGCTTCTTGTTCATTTCTTATTGATTACCAGGCAGGGTTTATAAATTTTTAATATTGATCCTTTATCTATTACATATTATAGAGCTATTTTATAATTTTTTTTTACAACCTGGAAGGTAGACAATAGCACCACAAATAATGAAAAATCCAGACCTCAAATATTCTTGAAATGATGAAGTAGAAAACATTTCTTTATACTCTCTCTGCCTCGATCTTCACCATGCCCCCTATTTACCTTTTGTCTTTTGGCTTCTCTATCTAGCATATAGGAAGTCCTACATTTAATATATACGATGACCTTGTCACCGATGCTCTTCAGCCCTCAATCATGACAGAGTATCTAGTGGAATACTTAAAGTTCGCACTCACTGGGGACCTCTCCGTCCAGGGCTGTTCAGAGCGCCAGGGAGCTAACGATGGGTAAGACACAAAGAGCTCACAGTCCAATGTTTGAATCAATTTACTAATGCAAGTTGGTTATATTTTCTCACAGATTCTTTTCACTTTGTTGGCAATGCTTGGGTAAGGCCAGATAACACTTAATTGCAAACAATTCTGGATCTTCTTGGCAGTGCAGAACTACTTGAAATGAGAGAAAAGCAAGTACACTACATGATGAATAATAGTAGGACCCAGAGGGCATTTAGAAGATGGAAAAAAGGAGTGGGTTAATTTTGAACCATTTTCAATTTCCATACCAGTCATTACCCACATTAGTGGATTTATTATGTTCTTTTTCTTCCCCTAATAAGAGCCTTGTGAAATTCAGCATATCATCAGGCAACCTAATAATTACTGTATTTAGGGGCAAATGTTAGATCCTAGACAGAGACCATTTATTATGTTCCATTCCCTAAAGTTTGACTGAATGGTCATTTTTCTGCTTCCTCATTAATAATTATAATAAGTAAACTGCAAGAAAGAGGAGGAAAGAACTCAGCAAATCAAAACGTAGAAAATTGGAAAGGTCAGGGCAATAAAGCATCCTGCCATTACTCACACACTGTGTGAGATATTACAGTTATGATTCTTAATTTTCATGACCAAAATTCTAAAGGGAACGAAAATGGCACCAAATGAATCCATTCAATTAAGGGGGGGAAGCCCAGATGGAAAAAGAGCAAAATAAATAATTCCCTGAATCTGCCTTTTATCAACTCAAGTCCAAAATTGTAGGCCTCCCTGGAGCCTAAGAATCACAAAACAAAAGCTTAATGTGACCAGTAATTTAAGAGTTTGCTAACCTTTTGTTCTTCAAGCTCTGTGGAACAACCAGAAAAACATTACGTGATGAAGTTGCTCCAGCCGAATGTGCACTGGGTAATGGCATCAATCTTCCAATAGTCCTGATTCAGGATTCGAGACACAGAAACAACTCCATCCTGAAGATTTTTTTTTTCTTTTCAGGAAGCTCTTTCCTTTCTTTGGATCTCACTTAAAGATTTTCTTGCTAATTTCCCAAAAAGCTCATTAGTCGTTTACCAACCTTACCTCTCACATTATCACTTTGTAGATACCTAAACTGTAACGCAATGCCATTACATGGGAAGGGAACATTCACGAGCTACTAAATAATTTTGTGGTTACCCATTGTTTGGCTTTCCATCTAAAAATGCCTTCTGCGCAAACAAAAAGGTCTGCTCTGGAGGATTCCGCATTTTATTTATTTATTTATTCATTTATTGCCTTTCTGTTTTCTTCTCCAAACATGGAACCAATAGCTTCGTTCCTATGATGGCTTTCTTTCCCGCCTCCAAAGATCTGGGCAGTCTGAGTGGGTGTTTAAAGACACCTTCTTAAAGTATTCCCTAAGGCTAAAGCAGCAAGAACTCGCTCTCTGTTTTTGAAAATTTAGAGCAGTTGGAAACTTTTGAACAAGCACTTAGTGCCAGTACTGCCCTTGATCTCCTCTTTATGGGACATGGGGTTTACATTTTGTGAGCCAGATTCAATCCCAGTGGACCTCTGCTGGAGAACACAGGAAGAAATCTCCCTGCATGTCTTCCGGGAGCATTTGCAAGCCAGAATGCATAAACCATTGAGAATATCTCCCGTGGAGTCCCTGAGAGGAAGATAATCCATGCCCCTCCAGGCTTTTGGCTGGGGTAGGAGGGCCTGGGGAGTCCCGCCTCTGGTGATAATAATGGGACTTGCCTTTGAAAATGTCTCAAAAGCCAGATCCTGGAATACACTTTTCTCCTCACAGGTTTTGCATTTCTCAGAATGCAGCACGAGGAGAGATGGAGAACCAGAATGTAAATCATGACCTTTAAGAAAACATATAAATCCAAAGAATGGATAAATATACTCTATTTGCACAGCCTCTCGGAAGACGTGTATTAACTAGGTGCAGGCAAAGCCGCGTGCCCGTTCATAAAGCCTTCTCGTGCTGGCCAAATGCAGTCAGCCTCTCCAAGTGACCCTCAGCTTTAACACTTCAAAGTGAAGCACAGGGCTACTTTTATTATTACCACAGTATTTGACCACAGTCCAGAGAAAGTCAATGAAAACCAGGACCAGCCAGAGTTAATGTTTTCATAGAAACAAAATGCCGTCTGTGGATGTTGATCATTAAGGGAAAGATAGGAATAAGGCCTTCTTAAGAGCTGACATTAAAAATTGAAATCCATTCTGTAAAAGACAGGCCTCGTGTATTTTTTAAAGCCCAGAGCCGTAGCAGCTGAAAGGTAATAAAAATCGTATATAAGAACATTATGGTGGTTAGACTGTTCCCAAGAACCGTTGCTCAGGATTTGGTGTGTATCTACATAGATTTGGAATACATCTACATGGAGTAAAAATTCCATCCAGAGCTAGTAGAACTTTGCCAGTTCCAGAGTGAGGAGAACCAACAGTCTGATAGAAAAGTGGGCAAGTAATCCAAAAGCATACTGTTCACCGAAAATGAAATATGAGTGATACAAATATTTGAAAAGATATGAGCGTAATTATAACAAAAGAAAATCAATTTAGAAAAACATGAATGTTTTCACCTACGAGATAAATGATAACAAACGAGTTTGGTGACACCCAGGTAACAAAGTTGGGAAACGGCATGCTTATTTTCTGCAGATAGCTGTATTTAGAGATATCGTGAGTATCAATAGACCCAATTCGCTTGGCAATATTTATCAGAATTTCAAAATGTATATATCCTTTGCTCCAACAATTCAGCCTCCATGGGCTTACAAACAGACATGCCTGCACTCACATATGAAGACAAGGATGTTCACAGCAGCAAGTTTTAATAACGGAAAACAACTTACGTTCTTACAACCGGCTCCATTAAATATTATGCATCCACTCATGGAATACTTGGGTGCCTTGTCAGATATAATGAAACAGATCAACCACGCATAGCATTGTTTTTGTTTTCAAATGTGATAATATTCTCCCCCTTGTGTAAAAAGAAATAAAGAAGAACATATGTGCACATGTTTGCACACTTGTGTGATATAGAAAAATCCTGGGAGGATATATAAGAGATCATTAATAGGGGCACCTGGGTGGCTCAGTCGTTAAGCACCTGCCTTCGGGGTTCAGGTCATGATCCCTGGGTCCTCAGGATCAAGCCCCACATCGGGCTCCCTGCTCAGTGGGAAGCCTGCTTCTCCCTCTCTCACTCCCCCTGCTTGTGTTCCCTCTCTCACTGTGTTTCTCTCGGTCAAATAAATAAAATCTTAAAAAAAAAAAAAGAAATCTTTAATAATAGTTGCCCCAGAGAATGAGATTGTAATGTGTGCTTGATTGTATGCCTTTTTATAAAGTTTGAAATGTTTTATCATATATATGTACATGCAAGGAAAAGTGCAGACATGGCCAGGGTCAGGAGGCTGTGAAGGTGGGATTGTGGTCATTACCACGGTGCTCTTGCTTGAGGGGCTAGAAACAATAAGGGACCCCCGGTGGACAGCTCAGACAAGGAGGGGGTTTTCAAAGGGCCACCAGAGGACAAGCTCAATCATACATACACTGTACTCCCAGAAGGTCTTTCATAGGAGAAACTTAAACCTCATTTTTTTTCTTTTAAACTATAGTCACCATGCTATACATTACACTCCCAGGACTTATTTGTCTTAAAACTGAAAGTTTGCACATTTGGCTACCTTCACCCATTCTGCCCTCTGCCCAACCTCATCCCTGGCAAACACCAATCTGTTCTGTGTCTCTGAGTGCAGGTTTTTTAAGATTCCCCATGATCCCGGAGACCAGGGATCGAGCCCCGCATCGGGCTCCCTGTTCAGTGGGAAGCCTGCTTCTCCCTCTCTCACTCCCCTTGCTTGTGTTCCCTCTCTAGCTGTGTTCCTCTCTGTCAAATAAATAAATAAAATCTTTAAAAAGGGGGGGGGGCGCCTGGGTGGCTCAGTTGGTTGGGTGACTGCCTTGGGCTCAGGTCATGATCCCGGAGACCCGGGATCGAGCCCCGCATCGGGCTCCCTGTTCAGTGGGAAGCCTGCTTCTCCCTCTCTCACTCCCCTTGCTTGTGTTTCCTCTCTAGCTGTGTTTCTCTCTGTCAAATAAATAAATAAAATCTTAAAGAAAAAAAAAAGATTCCCCATACAAGTGAAATCATCCGGTATTTGTCTTTCTTTGAGCATGCTTTAATTGATGCCCTGGGCCCACAGAAATGATTTCCATGTTTAGGATTGTGTTAAAGTAGTGGGTATACTGATTCAGTTAAAGTAAATGTTTTATCAGGTTTTGTTTCTCAGTGAAAGTAGTCAACAGATTTCTTTTCTTTTTGACCAAAGAAATGCTTGTTTTTCAGACAGTATTTCCATGAGTGTCAATAAATATTTCAAATGCTTGCTGCCTTTAAATAATTAACTTAAGTTCTAAGGATGCCTACCATGCGTTTATTTTGGAAGTATTTGACCTGAGTGTTCAATGGAGGAGAGAAACCAATAAAGGATAGACAGTGGTGTTGCAGATTCCCATTTTTAAGCAAGCATTGGACAAAATACTGGACTATCATTTTTCCATTGAAAATCTGTTGTCTCTTATATCAAGAAATAACCCATTTATCCAAACATCAATTGCTGGCCAACTTGGCTTCTGTTTTGCATATTCTGCCTTTGTAAATATTAAAAATGAGATAAAAGAGCTGAATAATGATAGAACAATCACAGAACCCTGAAGAAGGCAAGGTACATTTCATATTTGTCCATTAAACTAAGAGAGAAAGGAATGAGAAGCGGCCACAAAGGGAGGCAATATGAGACCATTAAGAGGCTCTTTGGATCCATGATTTCATGAAAAGGCCTCCCAGAGGCAACTCAGATGTAGGTCTGCAGCTCTGAAGAAAGTGAGGGTTGAGTCCCTGTCTCTCCCCCTCCTCCTCATCAAGCCTGAGCTTCCTTTAGGGTGGATGAGGATGTTTCTTCCATTTGGATATAAGCAGGGTGGCTCTCTGGTCAGGTTTGCCAAAGCTGGCCCAGATTTGCTCCTGTAGTTTTTAAGGTCATACTATCCCCTTTCATGCCCCAAAGTGTCCTCGTGTGGATGATAAACTATATGGTCACTCTGGTGAGTGAGGAGACAGGCCCCTTTGGATTATGACTGCTATATTGAAAGCATTTTTAAATCACCTCCTCTAAATAAGTCATTGGTGGAGTATTAAAACAATGTATGGACAAAAATCAACTGGATTTCTCGGCAGTTACCTCTCTATATAGCTCAGAAAAGGGCAATGCATTCTTCTTTGTTATTTATCCAAAGTATGTTGTCTGCAGCATGGAAAACACATTATAATATACTACAGTATATTTAAGTCTTACCATTTACCCTGTGTAGTAGATGACTTCTATGATAATCCCTGCCTCCTGGTATGTATGCTCTTAGATAATCCCCTCCTCTTGAATGCCCTCATAAAATCCCCTCTCTTTGGCTAGACCAAGTGACTTGCTTTTAAGCAATAGAATTTAGGAAAGGGGATGGTGGTCACTTTGAGACTAGGTTCCAGAAGAGCATGACTTCCATTGTGCTAGCAGACTCACTGTCTTCCCAGTTTGGGTGAAGCAAACTGCACATCGAAGAAGTCCAAGTCGGGGTGCCTGAGTGGCTCAGTTGGTTAAGTATCTGCCTTCAGCTCGGGTCAAGATGCCAGAGTTCCAGGATAGAGCACTACATCCCAAATCCGGCTCCTTGCTGAGCAGGGAGTATGCTTTTCCCTCTCCCTCTCTCTCTGTCTCTCAAATAAATAAAATATTAAAAAAAAAAAAAGGCCCAAGTGGCCAGGGACTAGGAGATACTCCAGCCAACAAGTAAGGAGAAACCAAAGTCCAAAGTCCAACAACCCTAAGATCTGAATTCTTCCAACAACCACATAAATGAGCCTAGAAAAGGACTCTTCCTCGGGTGAGCTTTCAGACGAGGCTCTAGCCCTGGCTGACACCTTACTTGCAGACTTGAGAGGAGACCCTGAAGCAGAGGACCCAGCTACGTTGTGATGACTCCTGGTGCACAGAAACTGTGAGACATTAAGTTGCGTAGGCTGTCAAATTTTGGGGGGAGATTTGTGACTGACGTAGATCACTATTAGATTCAGTGTGATGCTGGGAAAAACCACCGACCCCCTCTACACCTCAGTTTTCTTCTCTGCCTGGTGCATAGTAGAGCTGACAAAGTGCTTGTGGCATGAATGAACAGGACGCTGAGGTTGGACTAGACAATCCCTAAGATTCCTCCAAATGCAAACCACCCACCAGGTTTTGCAGAGAAAGTGACCACTCTTGCTGACAGGTTTTAAATGCTGGTTGTGCTCCTTTGCCTTTGAGGCTACAATTTTAGGTTATTTTTAAATTGCTTTAAAATTTAATTTGTTTTTAAAAGAGCCTCAAAACAGAGGCCCCTTGTTTGAAAACGCTCCTCACCAACTTTTCTTGTTTTAAAAATATTCTGACCCGTGGGTGTCTGTGCAGCAGGCTAAGGATCCCTGCAAACCCAACACCATCTTTGATGTAAATGCTTATGTGGCCTGTGACTTCCAAATAGATACATGTGGATTTTACCGTCACTGTCTCTCCTGGCTCCGGTGCGGCACCTGCCTCTTACTTAAGATGCAAGGCGACTGTAGGCTGCCCAGAGGCTTGGACGCATTTCATTTTGCCTCCCTCTGAACTCAGCAGTGGAACTTTTTTTTTTTTTTTAAGCTTACAAGTCATTACCCAGAATCTCTAGTACTAAACCACCACCAGCTCATGCTAACCCTGCTTTCCTGAGGATAAACTTCTCTTCATTGTGGATAAGAATTGGTGTTATACAGGCTGGAAACAATGTCTTTGAGGCTAAAACCATTCCCACGGGGGACTCTAAAAAACTTTTTGGAGGCAACCCCTCAAAAATTTTACCAAAACTTCTTGTGACATTTAAAGCAACCATTCCATTTTATAGGGAGTCATTTAAAGGGTCAAAGAAATAGGCTGCCGACCCCGGGCCATCTTGTGTATGCAGCCGGGTGCCCGTTCCACGCACGCAGCTCGGAAGAGTGAGCGAGAGAAACACCCAGCCTGCAGCCATCGCCGAGCGCCCGGGTTCAGCAGAGCAGAGAGCAAAGATTCAGATGTGGGGTTTATTTTCGTTTGTTTGTATCTTGGATATTCTGGCTTTATGTGATGAGCCATTGACCTATCAGATTATTTTTATAGTGGCGATCTACAAAAGACACTGACTTTGGTTTAAATAAGCAAACAAAAACACGATGTAGAAACCTCTCCCTCCTTGGCCAGAATATTCGGGAAAACTATGAAATGTATGTACATGACAGAGGATAAGTCCCAACTTCATGTTTTATGGAGTCCTTGCTATCTCCTTATTATCTTTTATCTTTCCAGAGAGTTTAGAGGATTTCTCTTACCTCCACTGCGGGATCTTGTCCTCAAAGCATGGGCATGTCAGCCACACACAGTTTCCACAGAAACCTTGTGAGGGGCCACTGGTGTGGACGCATTAGTACTCCCAGCCTACCCACTGGAAAGAGGCAGATTGAGGATATTTTGGTCATGAGCAAGGACTTGACTGTCACAATGCCAGTGGTCTCTGGGCTAAAGTCAACTAACAGAGGCGGTTAGGAAGGACAAGTGATTAATGCCAAGAACTGTGATTTCTGTGCGCTGGTTTTCTTTGGTGATCACTGATAGTGATATAAAAAAAAATTAGGAATGACCCTGTATGGCATTTCACAGAAAGGTAGGGTTTCAAACTGTAGGAAATTAGAGAATGTAATTCAGGCACCTCATTGTTTGGATTACCGAAGCCAAGATCATTGGCCATTGAGTGACTCATGCAAGAACGTGTATGTAGGGGAAAATGCAAGATTCTGGTTCATAGGGGAGGCTAGTCCAAGGGTGAGTGAATGGTATTGAATCCTGCATAAAGAGTTAATGAGCATCCCAGGTTGAAAGACTGCTGGAATGTGAGACCTCTAAGTTTATAGTAATAACTCGTAAAAAATATATTTGTGGAGAAGCTAGAAATATGTAGTCTCTATGATGTTGGAGGGAGTGCTGGTGCCTCTGGCTGTGGCAGTGGAAGAAATCTCTCTAAGTGCTCTCCTATGTCTATCCCACTTGACACATAATAGGAAATCTCGCAGCATCAAAAACTAAAACAAAGGGTCAAGTTATCATCATAACCAGAGAAGACTTTCCAATAATTTATAGTGATCATTGAGCTAGACTGAAAATAGGAGGCCATGAAAGCCCAGAGCTTGTCAGGAACGCAGAACCAACCTGCCAAACCAAAAGAAGGTAGAAATAAGCTCTCCTGCTTCCTATGTGGTCTGATTTCTGGCGCAGAGACTAGGAGACTCACCAAAACACAAGAAAATGAAAATCACAACAGCAAAAACAAAACCAACAGGGAAATGACCAAGAATGAAAGTCATGTTTTAGGACAACAAATCACTGAGGTGGAGAAATCTCTTAAAAGACTGGGGGGAAGCACAAAATGAGGAAGCCAAGGCGAGGTGGTTGTTCTGGAGGTAAACACCAGACTAACCAATAAAGGGCAGGGAACTCCAGGAAAAGGTGCAACTGAGTTGACACCAAAGTTTTGACTGAAAAGAAGCTAATCCTTATACACTTACCAATTTTAATGGTTACACTCATTTAGGTTTTCAGTGTTTTTTTTTTTTTTTTAGATTTTTTTTTAAATATTTTATTTATTTGACAGAGAAAAACACAGCTAGAGAGGGAACACAAGTAGGGGGAGTGAGAGAGGGAGAAGCAGGCTTCCCGCGGAGCAGGAAGCCCAATGTGGGACTCGATCCCGGGTCTCCGGGATCATGACCTGAGCCAAAGACAGTTGCTTAACCAACTGAGCTACCCAGGCACCCCTAGGTTTTCAGTGTTTTAAAGTAAAATAAAACAATGAGAAAGAAAGAAAATATGAAATGATCAAAACAGAAAAGAGAAAATGAGCCCAAATGTATCAACTTTGACAATAATGACAAATGGTTTCATAAAACCCCTTTTACAAAAGACATTATTTTTAAGGTGGGGTTAGGAAATCCAAGTTTTACATGTTGCTAACTCTTGATCTTGGGGTTATGGGTTCAAGTCCCACATTGGATGCAGAGATAACTTGAAAAACAAAAATCTTAAAAAAAAAAAAAAGACAGGTTTATGTTTATCTTGGGGGTAGTGTTCTGTCAGGGGAGAGGTTTGAGGGAACCTCTGGGATGTTGGTGGGTTCCATTTCTTGACTTAGGAACAGGTTACACTGCGGTAATCACTGCAGAAAATTCATCAATTCTACATTCTCATTTTTGTATGTATGTTACACTTCCATATAATTTTTTTAATTTTAAAAGAAGATTATAGACATTTTAAAGCAGATATACATTAAAAACAAATAAATCTAAAATGGCATTTTACCCTGACAGATCGATCCACTATAAAGGTCATCAGTGGCAAACCTCTACACCTGAAATCAATGGATGTGGAACTATAGTAAACAAAATATTGGAAAGATAAAACATTTGCCAAAAGAATTGTCAGGGGATACACTGAGCCTCTACCATGTAGAAACATGTCCAGTTAGAAACTGATAATTGAACATGATAATTGATGATGGTAGGGACAGAGTCTACAACCTGAGCTTCCTCTCACTGAAGCTGATGGCACCACTGTCTCCTCCCTGGTCAGAAAACTCGTAACCTAAAATGGCTCTGTTCTTCACAAGGACTAACCAACGACCTAGTGGCAGGTCCAATATGTGGACCTTTTCTAGAAGAGTGCCAATTCACCCTCATTGTACAGCACACTCGAGAGTGGAGGCGACCCAGCAGAGGTGAGGCTGCATCAGATAGGCCAACGTAGGGCGAGGAGGTTCCTAGGCTACTGTCAGCACTGATTGCTGCCCCCCGAGACCAGCATTGACCCTGGTCTGTGTGCGCCCACATGGTAAAATGTGTTGCTTTTAGACTCGATCATCTATCCTCTGACTAAGGGAACACTGGTCCTAAAGAGAGTCTTCAGCTTTTGAATTGGCCCATCCACTACCTAGTGCATGAGACTTGATGGACTCACCACCGCTTTCCTGTCTTCCATATAGGGAGACTGTACAGCGGCAAAGAATGGCAGTGCCTACACTTTTATGGGCATTTAGCCTAATTTCCTTGCGCTGTCTGGGAAAGGAAATCTGGAGGGTTCCACCTATACCAACTCACGACTTTGTTTATTTTCCTTTCAAGTCTGCTTCTGAGGCCAAAACGCTGGTGAGATGAATAGTCCATTTATGCCCTGGGCTAGGACATCACGGTCTGCCATTGCGCAATGTGTTTTTGATGTGTGAACTTGGATGGTAAATGAACGCTTCAAGTGGCGGTTGGGGTGGGAGGGTGGGATGACAGACAGCCGGTGGGAATGAGCAGACTCACTTCAAGGTTTTAGTCTGATTTAAAAGATGAGGGGGTCATGGTAGAATCTAACCTGATTATCAGTGGGTAATGGCTGTAAGAAAATAAATAGTTCTAGAATAAAATATGTGGATAGCACCAGGATGTACTAAATAAAGTTGACATAATTTAATCAGTTAAGGCTCACTGGTGATCTCCACAGCCAAAGGAGAATTTGTAAATACAGTAAAGAGTCAGGGAAGATGCTAACCAAGGTCGCCAAGTGGACCAGAACCATCGTCTTAAAGAATGACTAATGACACCCACCTACCCAGCTGTCATTCTAAGAGCACAGCAAATAAATGCAAATGACCTTAGAGGGAAGGGTGCCCTTTATTCTTAATCACTTATACATGACTATGAAGGAGACTTATGGAACCATCCCACAGAGCATAGTCTGACCAGGGGTAGATGGAGAAAGCATAAGGCCCCCAAAGAGAGGGTGGGGTTGTGGGCGAGACTTGGCAGACGAGGCGTGGAGACCACCAAAAATGGGCAG
This sequence comes from Spilogale gracilis, assembly GCA_004023965.1. Taxonomy (NCBI): domain Eukaryota; kingdom Metazoa; phylum Chordata; class Mammalia; order Carnivora; family Mephitidae; genus Spilogale; species Spilogale gracilis. The sequence continues at coordinate 26,617 of PITA01015007.1, read as the reverse complement.
TGAAAATTTCTGGGGGATTGAAGACTGATTAACAGTCGTTGTCTTATCTGGAGCCCAAGACAAAGGAATGTTCCAACACTTGTCTCCCGTCTTCCTCTGCAATGGATGAACAACATCTAGAAGCCAGTCAGGCCGGGACAATTTTTTCTTGTCTTAATCGTCTAGAAGCTGTTATGTCTCCTTAAGTACTAATTAATTTGTGTCTTATGGGTCTGTGACTCTTGGAATTTATCATGTGTCTTTTTGTTTCAATTGCTAGCAAACTCCAAACTAAACTGAGGATTCACCTTTCCCAAAAGCTTTACAGATCTTCATTTTCATTCATGTGCTTTGTGGACTTGTTTCAAATCTGGTTCTATTTTATGTCTGTGCCCCTTTCTCTTTTTTCCTTATCCCTCACATCTACTTTTTATTTTGTTATTTTGTATTCTATATAGATTTCAAAAAAAAAAAACAGAAAACAAACCCACCTTAAATATTTTGACACAAAGGCTTGGTATAAAGAGATGACACCACAGGGACTTTTACTGTGGTCTATAAAACTTATTTGCCTGTGTCAGCTTTGTAAAGAAGAACATTTTTAAATAAGATTGACAAATACAGACATAGTGATATAGGACCTTAAAAGTAGGATTCCAGGGCACCTGGGTGGCTCAGTGGGTTAAGCCTCTGCGGCTCAAGTCATGATCTCAGGGTCCTGGGATCTAGGCCCGCGTCGGGCTCTCTGCTCAGCGGGGAGCCTGCTTCCTCCTCTCTCTCTGCCTGCCTCTCTGCCTACTTGCGATCTCTCTCTCTGTCAAATAAATAAATAAAATCTTAAAAAAAAAAAAAAGAAGGATTCCAGATTTCTCGTCCTAAGTGCTAGTTCACATTCCATAGGAGGTAATGAAAATATTTTAGATCTATGGTGAAGTAAATTCTTTTCATCTTAAGAGGCAAGTAACATACCAGGGAATTAATACAAACCCGACCAAATCTAATACATAAAGCTAAACATTTTAAATTTCAAAATAGTAAAATAAATTACAACATCTTCCTAACCTGTTTATCACATTTTCAGGGCAATGTTATATTTCAGAGGGGCATAGGTTTGTTTTGTTTTTTAATCTGTTTCTTTTATTTAAGATTGTCTTTTGATAAAAGAAAGACAAGTTTGTGTTAATGAATGAATGATAAAACAAAAAGCAAGTTTTCATCCTCCTTCCCTCCTTATATGAAGCCCCAGGTCACAATCCTTAAGAATTTGGTGTCTACAGAAACAAACTGAGGGTCTTGGAGGGAGGGGGATGGAGGGATGGGAGAGCCTGGTGGTGGGTACTGGGGACACCTAAAGCGTGGAGCACTGGGTGTGGGGAATGGGGAATGAACCTTGGAACACTGGAAAAAAAATTTAAGTAACAATAAAAAAAAAAAAGAAAGGAATATGTGCACCCTGATGTTTATAGCTGCGTTATCTACAATAGCCAAACTATGGAAACAGCCCAACTGTCCATCACCTGATGAATGGGTAAAGAAGAAGTCATCTAAATATACAATGCAATATTACTCAGCCATCAAAAACAATGAAATCTTACCATTTGTGACAACGTGGATAGAGCTACGGAATATTATGCTAAGAGAAATAAGTCAGTTAGAGGAAGATATATACCATATGATTTCAATCACCTATGGTATTTAAGAAACAAAACAAATAAGCAAAGGGGAAAAGGAGAGAAAGAGAGGCAAATCAAGAAATAAATTCAACTATAGAGAAGAAGTTGATGGTCACAGGAGGGAGGGGAGAAGGGTGAAATAGGTGATGGGGTTTAAGGAGTGCACTTGCTGTGATGAGTACCTGGTGTTCTATGGAAGTGTTGAATTACTATATTGTAAGCTTGAAACAGTATGTTAACAAACTGGAATTTAAATAAAAACTTAAAAGAAAAAGAATTTGGTGTCTATCCTTTCACAATTTCCCATGTACACACACACACACACACACACACACACACACACGTATAAATGTGATGTATACTGCAAAAAGTAGTTTTTAAAAAAAATTTTTTTTATTTGACACAGAGAGAGACCACAAGTAGGCAGAGAGGCAGGCAGAGAGGAGGAGGCAGGCTCCCCACTGAGCAGAGAGCCCAATGCCGGCCTCATCCCAGGACCCTGAGATCATGACCTGAGCCAAAGGCGGAGGCTTTAACCCACTGAGCCGCCCAGGCACCCTAAAAAGTAGCTTTCAATGTTAAATGGATCAGATGACTACACAGTTTGTTTATCCCTTTGGTGATTTACTTAGTGTTTTCAATGCTTACTGTTTTCAGTGCCTGATTTAAGAGCTAAAATAGGAAAACAAACAGTGGCTGTAGCAGCCCATTGTTAACACCCATCACTTTCCCTGCTGTAACTCTGCATTCCATATTAAATCCTAACACTTTGGTGGATCTGAATGCACTTGCTGACTATCTCTTCCAGCTACAGTAGGAATTTAATGAGAATAGAGATTGGTTGTATTTTACTGATCACATACTAGTGGCTTCAGTTTCCCTGGACAGGACTCTGCCCTCACCAACAGGCATCCTGGGCTTTGGGTTCATTACTGCAAAAAATTTCAGGGTTAAATTTAGAAATTCCCATAATAGCCACCAGAGGGCATCAACCACCAAGAGCATCAGCACTGCTGAATCCAGGCAACTGGAAAACTACTGAATGCAGGCAAATGCTCACCTTCTAGCTTGAAGATCTGTTTCTGCTTCCACTGAATAGGGTTCTTTTTTTTTCTTTTTAAATTTCACTAAAATTTTCTAAAGCTATGATTGAACGCCCTCCCAAATTACTGAACTTAACAATGCAGGTTATGTGCTTTACACAATGCCTTGCAAAATAAATGGTCAGTGAGTTATTATTACTATCATTCATATCCCACTGGAAAAAATAGCCAATCCTCACTGTGATATTTTCCCTAACAAATACATCCCTGCTCAGCTTTTTCCATTTACTATCAGTCCAATGTAGGGTATCACACCACTTCCAAAAGTTCTCAGCCTAAATTGCATAATTCAAGTATAGATGAGTACATCTCGCTAAGAACATTTTTTAAGTGTTTATTCTTAATTTTTTGGTTAAATATGCATTACTTTATAAACCCCCCTCACCCAATAAAAAGTCTTTTGTGAAATATACACATCGCACATACTTGTTAATCACAGAATTCGGGTAGATTCCTGGAAAAGGCATAGTTTCATTGTTACCACCATCACGAAGGTGGAATTGTGACTGATATTAGGTTTGTTATCACTCAGAAATATTATTAAAGCACATTCATGCCAAGAACAAATGCAAGTAGTTCACAAATGCAGCTGAAGGAGATTTCCCTGAATTTACTTAAATTCCCCTTAGTTCCATGAATTTTACAGGTAAATACAGAAAATTTATTGTTATTTAAACAGGAAATAGACTTTCTGACATTTACTTACCAATATTCATTAATTTAAAATTCAAAGATAAGAGCAGTGAAGGGCGTTATGCTATTAGGCCACACGGTGGTGCTATTTCATTGATTCGAGAAATTCTTTAGCACCCTACTAGAGACAACCCAGCTGAAAACAGGATTATGAATATATGAATAGCCTTCTCTGTATTACTCCAATTTGAATAAAAGAATCCAGTAGAGTTTAGCATTTATAATTAGCCTCTATAATCTATCTATACAATAAAGCAGCATCCAAATGCATGAGGAAGCCATTGCCGAAATGTAGGTTATTTGTGAAATTATGCAGAAAGTTCCATAATATTAACTAATGCTACTGACTTTAATAGTAATATTTTATAGGTCTCCCTGAATGTACAGGCATTTTCACTTTTATTATTATATTTGCTTTCCACGTGACCTGGTGAAGCAGGTAAGGGAGCTCCGATCCCCAATTTTCCAGCTAAGGAAGCTGAGATATTATGAAGTTAAGTGGCTATTCCCAGCACCCACAGACTGCAGAACCTTCTGCAGCTCTGAGGAGATTTTTTTGGGTCCTGGTGTCTAACTGATGCCTATGTGAGAGCGTAAACCCCACAGGCCCTCCACCTCAGCCCCTGGGGCACTCTAACTCTAGAGCGCTCCCCTCACCCACCCAGGAGAATATGGCTGAAGCCTAAGGTCTCCATTCATTCCCCCTTGGCCAGCGCAGATGTCCTCCAAGGTGCTGATTATGAAGAGACCACAGCTTCCACAGTCCCAGAATCCCCAAGAAGCCTGTCTTCCATCCCAGAAATAGGAAATGATTTATTATCTGCACCCTCCCTTCAACCGTTGGAACTAAAACCTGCATCCTATAGCTAGTTTCTCATGATAGGGCACTGCAGAAAACAAAATACCATCCCCTCATTTCTTATTCATAGAGAAGGCAATGTATAATATGATTACATATGTGATGGATAGGATCCGACAGACAGTATAAAAGGCAAGCCGGAGAACATTAACTAGGGAATGGATTTTCCCTGGTAGTCGATGTCTCCTCTAGTCAGCACAGAAGGGAGGTGGGGGTGAGGCAAATTCAGAGAGACACACAAATAACTTTCAAGATCAAACTCTAAAACAAATTCCTCCATCCGGCAAAGGCTCGGTGCGTGTTCGCTCCCTGCCAGGCCCTTGGCCTTGTGCTTTACACCCTTCATCTTCTTTGATTACTCTTGTTTTACAGACATGAAAAAAAGAGGTTCCGAAAAGTGCAATTCGCACCGCAAGTGCCCTACGGGACCACAGGCCGCCTCCCAGCAGGCTGCCAGGATGCCGTTGTGCCGCGCGGATCCGGACCCACCCACTCAGCCGTGGGCTGCTCGCAGCCGCTGGCCACTCCGAGCAATGGAGGGCTCCTGAGACGAGACGTGGGCTTCGGAGTGTGAATAAAGCCCAAGGCTTCTTCAGCTCAGGCCCCTGCGAGGTCCAGGAGTCATCGGGTCATTCCTAGAGAGGGGAAGAGAGCAAGTCAGGTTGCAGTCAGAAAGCATTTCCAGTGAACCCTTTGGAGCATTTCGTGAAGAGATCTTCAGGAGCGATGGCCCAAACCTCCACGTGTCCAGTAATTTGTTGTGGTCTGTTTTCTCATTCTCAGTAAATACTTTCATGCCTGATTTCGTATTTATAATTGGATGCCTTTTTTTTTTTTTTAAAGAGAGTTTCCCCAGTTGAATGGCTTCAGGCTTCACAGGGACAGGACCTGCCCCTACCTGTGCCTTTGTTGTCAAACCTCCTGCCTCTTGTCTCCTGAAAGGCTGAAACAATTTCAATTTCTCCTACATCTTCAGGCCGTCGGTCTTTGGCATAGTGCCTGAAACAAAGCTGTCCTGGAAAAGGAGAGAGAAGGAAAGAGATAACAGGAATGGAAGAAGGCGGGGGGCAGACAGGGCTATATGTAGAGTCAGTTATCGGCTTAAGCCATGGAGGGAGAGTCAGCGGGGATAGGAGGCCACCTTTTCTGACGACACTGGGTCCCCCTCTTACGGGAGTTCCAGCACACTTAGAGGGGCTTCACTAGGATAGTCAATAATGAGGCCAAAGGGTCACACTGCCACAGCACCGTACGCTACAGATGGGATTTAGACTTTGCTCCTATGATTTTTTTTTTTTTTTGGCATTTTGCTAACATGAATCATCTGATTATATTAACCACTGATGATCAATCATGCATTATTTGGCTTCATCTCACTCCTCCATTTGGAGGGTGCAAAATTCCTTAACCCTGCAACTGCTTGTTATGGAAGTCTCTAGCAGCCAGTTGTCTCCTCCGCCACCCAGTAGCTCTCTCCACTCATCTCAGGGACTGTGTTAATGGAGCCCTAAGGGCAGTAGAGGTCCTTGGTCTGAGGATGGGTGATGGGATGGCCATGCCAACCTCGCTGGCGCAGACTGCGGACTCCACATCTGTACTGATCATATCCACAAATCTCATCTTGATCGTATTGACAAGTTAACATCTACCTAAATAGATATTGTCTTTTCTTTTAGGTAGTATCTATCGCCAGAGTGTTGGAGCTTGGGATCCTGTGAACTTGGGGTCTCAGGGTCAAATCAAATAAAGTGGCAAGAAGCAAAGAAGGTAAATAAGCTTCAGAAATATAAACAAATACATAGGAGGTTTCTATCTTGTCCATTTCTTTTTAGAAAACCTCTATGTACGCTTTATTGTTTTAAAATGCAAGTGGTTGGGGTACCTGGGTGGCTCAGTCATTAAGCATTTGCCTTTGGCTCAGGGTCCCGGGATTGAGCCCCACATCGGGCTTCCTGCTCAGAGGGGAGCCTGCTTCTTCCTCTCCCTCTGCCCCTGCTTGTGTTCCCTCTCTCACTGTTGAATAAATAAATAAAATTTTTAAAAACGACAACAACAACACACAAGCTATGTCTTAAGCCATTCATGCTGAGAGGCAAGAAAAGAGGAGGAGAAATTTTTTTAACTATGGGGAATGGTAAAGGGTATAGTGAGGTTTCATCTGGTGAATGCTCATATAAAGCAGAAATAAGCAAGTGCATATTTATTCTATTAAGCTTATAAATCTTAAGGAAATCCAGCTGCTGCCCATCACAAGGCTTCTGCAAATTTCCGGTTCAGAGGATCTGACCCTCCAGGCTTTTTGCTATTTGTTGTGCTTTGGCGATATGGCCTAAAATCAGGACTACTTGAATAGCTCTAGTTTAGAATGAAACTTGGTCATTTGTTTGATTTAATTGCCAAAAAAATTTCTAGCTCCCAGGATCCTCAATAAAATTTTACTCTCTGGAAATAGAAAATGCCATTTGCAAAAAGAATAAATATCAATCGTGAATTCACCATCCAAGCTTGGCTGTGTGTTGATGTCTGAGTGCTATATTTTGCAGCAGTTAAACATATCATTGGAGCCCACATGTAGATATACATTCTAAAAACGTCCTTCTTGCAGACCAGGTTTAAAATCATAGAGTAGCTTCGTTTGTCTCCATTCTCCTGGGTTTCCACCTTTTTAAAAAGCTTTTTAGGATTACTAATTGCACAATCTCACATATTGACAGAAGAAGGCCATTAGAGCGAGCATTCTCTACTTCTCCGAGATTTCACTGGGCTTATCAACGCTCTTAAGATGACAAATACATGCACTGGCGGGGCTCTGCCTGTCACGACCGGTTAACTAAATGGTCTGGAGCTGGATGGGGAGAAAAGACAAGAATTTACAAAGTAGTACTCTCCACTTGGGAGGAAGGACGTTCTGCGGAAAGTTTTTGAGATCTAGCTCAAAAACAGCAACAACAAATCATCCATATTTTTTTAGCTGAATCGTTTCTATATTTCATGTGGCAGCTCTCTTCTGGGCATTTATAAAACGCTTCTTGTCGGATGTTTCTAGTGACAGGATGCTTTTTCTATTTAAAATGGAAACAGCTTTGAGTTCTCGCCGCAAAGAAGAGGCCCAGTCTGCTGGCAGGAAGGAGCAAGGGGTCACTGGGTGCTGTAATGTGCAGGAGTGGAGATGCAGGAAGACGGGTGGGGCTCGGGTGGGAGAGGGGCGCGTCTTGGTGGCGAAAGCCTGAGGGTCGCAATTCCGCTAAAGCCAGAAGCCTCAGTTTTTCTTTGAACCCCGCGCACATCTCCCCTGCGAGCCTCCGCTGGGCTTTCCTGTTAAAAAGCCATTTCATTAGCGCCTTTCTTCCGTGTGCTATAAAACAAAATTACCGCTGGGGGGCAGTGTGGTGCAAGACAAGAACTTAATCACGAGTTTTGTAGACAGCTAAATAAAGTAAAATAGAAGTATTGTAAAGAAGTGTGCTGAGTATGCTTTCCAAGCCCTCTTCGTCACAGCCATACCTTCCCTAAAACACAGAAAAAAATAACTGAGTGGCAAAATACTGTGCATGTAAAGCCACCATTTTTTTTTCTCTTTTTAAAGGCAAAGTGGAAGAAAAATTCAAGTTGAGGAACTCTGGTCTGGAGTGATTGCAGGTTGTAGATGATTTCCACCAAACAGGAGTGTAATCTAGTCCTGCAGCATTTAAAACCAGACACTCTTCTGGTCGATATGCATCCCCTAGGCCCGGGGTGTCTTTGCCCTAAGCAGATCTGTCAGTCTGATTAAACTATGTTAAGGCAGCTACCTTTTTCTTTCAGAAGCCTGCCAGCACCGGCAGACCCATTTACTGCAAGGAAATGGCCCCAGGACACCTGAGCTTAGGACGGCCTCCTTGTCCCTGGCAAAAGTGTCACCTGCTGCTCCCCTCACTGGACCCCCTAGCCCCGCCCTTGCAGGTGGCCCGGCAGCAGTCGGGAGCACCAGCTCTGCCTCTTGGCACTTTGGTCTGGGACCCTACCACCATTTACCAGCTGTGTGACCTTACACCAATTACTTATCCTGGGGGTGATCATGGCCTTACCCTCTCAGGATGCAGGGAGGAGCAAATGAGCTAATGTACCTAAAGCCTGGTAGGTCCAGGTGGCATTTCCCCTTCTGTCTCTCACACTGTGTGATTCACTCTGTGTTTCTTCTCTAAAAAGACTTCACTCGAGGGTATGTGCTGTCTGTCATTTTCTCATGCTGTTTAATTTTTTAAAAAATACTGGTTTTGTATGAGTCATTATTCCATTCCTCATATTATTAGCACTTTCAACTACTCTGCCTAGGGACAGGGCAAGGTAGTGATTGCAAATATCTAGACCCAGCTGCCCAAGACTGGACCTTTGTCTATTCCTTTCTAGACTGCTAACAATGAAGAAGTTATTCAGTCCCACCCCTGTGCCTCAGTTTTCTCATCTCTAAAATGGGCATGATGACAGTACTCATTTTATATAGATGAAGTTAATTACTATTGCTAAAGCACCTGGAGCAGCTGCCTGGCACCGAGTAAGTAGAACCTGAGATATAAGTAAGTGAAAACAGCAGTGATGAGGTTAAAACTATTTCTCCAACACCTAAAAACAGAACCCAAATGCGCTAGGACATAACAAATGAGGGGATGGCTGGGACTAAACATAGAGTCCAAGCACTCCAAGGTCATCTGTTCTCTGTGGGTAGGCTTGACGGGAGAGCTTCCTTTGCATCTGTGAATGTTCAGAGAGCAGGAACTGCATATGTGGTCTCTGATTTTACCAGAAAACTTGCCCACCGAGAGAGTCAGTGCTGCATAGTACAGAGCGCTGGGAGTCAGGGAAAGACCCACAGCTTGCCACCTTCCCCCTCCATTTAGTGAGTTCCATCAGTAACCGCTGCATTGATCTGACATTGATACTGACCTTCTTCACAACTGACAACCTGGCTTCTCCGCATCCTGAAACAGCATTATGTTTCTTACCCTATGGCCTCCTGAGAATGTTTCATGTCTCAAGAAGCACTAAATTCAAAGTACCTAGAAGACATTAGCTGGGCTTTTTCCTTCTACCAGTGGGTTTTACCTTCAATAGAATGCCATTAATATTACCAAAAGAAGAAAGGAAGCAAAATCAAATAGTGAACACAAAACAACCAGGACGTTACTGCATTTCTCTTGAAAAACCAGCTGTCCTTCAAGGGTCACTTCGATAACACCTCGTAGTTCCCAAATGCATTTTGTACATTGTATTATAACTGTTGGTTTATTTCTCTGTCTCTTCATTCTCTGAAATCTTAAGGGTAGGGACAGTCATCATGAACTCTGTGCTCTGGGCCAGGCACAAGGCAAATCTCATAAGTATTTGTTGTTGTCTTGGAGAGTAATGCTTACCTGGGCCCATGAAGGCAGTGTGTCCAAGAGCATAGAAGGTGGGTGCTCGCTGTGCATCAGAGGTTTCTAGGTGGAAAGAGAGGTGATTTTATTTTATTTTTAAAAAGATTTTATTTATTTATTTGACAGAGAGAGAGATCACAAGTAGGCAGAGAGACAGGCAGAGAGAGAGAAGAAGAAGCAGGCTCCCTGCTGAGCAGAGAGCCGGATGCGGGTCTTGATCCCAGGACCCTGAGGTCATGACCTGAGCCAAAGGCAGAGGCTTTAACCCACTGAGCCACCAAGGCGTCCGAGAGGTGATTTTAGATAGGGTGTAGGCAAGGTATTAAACAAAACATGGATTCATATAATGAGAAAGTTATTCCCCTGTTTCAATTATCCTTCCATCTTTCTGATTCCTTCAGAGAGAAGGGTCTCCATATGGTGCGAATAGGTCTTCAACTCCTGTATCTCACACCGTCTCTCCGTCCACGCCCTCCGCCCCCTGCCCGGCCTCCCCCGAACATCTTTTGGACAAGACAATAAATCTAAGAATCAAAATGTTTAGCAGATAAAAATATATGCCTAGAATTGAAGACATTGTTCTCATTACATCTGTTTATGACCATCTCTTACTCACAGCAAGCGATAACGCCAGCTTTGCATTCTGGGCCTTGTGAGGGGGCCCATCCTGTTCAACAAATACCTCGGGTGCCCGCTCCATGGCCACGCCCCTTTATAGTTGGGCGGGGCCGCGGGCTCCTCTTGAAGCTCAAACTGAGTAGAAAGAGCAGCTGTCACTTTGCGAGCCTGAAACACTCTTGAGCCAGTGTGCAGCCGCTCCTGCCTCTCTCTCCTGCCTCAGTGGTCCTGGATGCCACAGAAGGGGACGAGAGCACTTCCCTGCACCTGCTAGGTGCCATACCTGGGCCTATAAAGTAAACCCACAACAGGCAGTTTAACTGAAGGAAAGGTATGCAAATGTATTAATTTGAAATACCTTGTGCTTGGGGCATCGCAAGAAACATGAATGCCCCCAAGTTCAGTGAGATTTGAGAGCTTATAAACCGTCTTTACAGGGGGTGTGGGGGATAGGCAGCTCAAGGGAGAGTAAATGATTTTTAGGAAAGGTGAGCGGGCTTTTAGAAGAACAGATGGGAGGTGTGATCATTTGTGACCCAGTTTATCTGGCTGTGGTGTTCACATCCAGTGTCCTCCTCTGCGGTTAGAATCAGACCTCCTTGTGGATGAAGCTCTCAGCAAGGGGGGGTTAGGACCCTTGAGTCCTTTTGGAACCTCTGTATTTACACAAATAAGGAGGATTCCGAATAAACCTCTCTTCTCCTTCCCTTTACTATTTTTCAAGTGTCTTCAACTCAAAATAATCAACATGTGGCACATGGTGGGGAAGCCTGTCCTGAAATCCCTCGACCACACCTGGAGGTCGTGGCAGCGTGCGGCGGAGGGAGCCTGGATGAAGGGCCGTTGTCTCGGATCTCCAGCTGCCCTGGAAAGTCACAGTCTCACACTGGATTTCACGTAAGTAAAAAATCACCCTGTGCTGTTTTAAGCCATTGAGATATCAGGGTTTATTATTGCAACAAAGCCCATCCCATCCTGACCAATACAAGGATTTAAATTTTTTTTAATTATAAAAGGAGTTCATTTAAAGAAAATACTGACAACGTGATGGTCCGGGATTTAACAGAGTAGTGAAAGTGATACTCAAATGCCCCCTAGTGTTATGGTGTCTGGACGCTGGTCCTCCAAGAGTTGAAAGCCTTTGGCGTAGGTCCCTGAGGGTGCAGGACCATGTGGGGGTCAAGTACAGCCCGAGGGAATAGGAGCCTCAGGCATCAGACCTGAGCCTCTGTCTCCTAGGAACTAGGCTGGTTTAACCAACTCTAATCAGGGGAGGTGCTATCATTAGGACCATCGGGGGCTGGGAGAAGAGACTTAACATTAATCTGACAACATGTGATGGACTCTTCCTTCCTTTTCTTGTAGGAAGCTTGGCTGCCCTAAGCCCTGGCGCTTCCCTGGGTTGCAGGTGTGATTCAATGCCATGTACTTCAAGGCCAAGTTTTCCTTTCCAGCCCTCGTGTTCTGATTCGGACTGAAGTCCAAATTATTTGTTCATCCTCATTATACCAGACATGGAAATGGAGGCACACGTATGTTCATCTTGGGGATGATTTAATACATTGGTCAAATATACTGTTTCACAGTGGGAAACAAGACCCATGGGGTTGATTGCTTCCAAATAAATTCTCTTCCCCAAAGAAGGGTCTGGGTGGGATGGATCTTTTGACTTAGATATGTCTGGGGGAACCCGGATGGCTTAGTCCATTAAGCATCTGCCTTTGGCTCAGGTCATGGTCCTAGGGTCCTGCAATGGAGCCCCAATCAGGCTCCCTGCTCAACCGGGAGCCTTCTCCTCCCTCTGTCCCTCCCCACCCCCACTCATGCTCTCTCCTCTCTCTCTCAAATAAATAAATAAAATCTTAAAAAAAAAAAAAAAGACTTAGCTATATCTAGGGCCCAGGGACAAAGGGGGAAAAATGAAAACAAGTCTAATTTCAATACTAGTTTAACCTTTTGCCTTTGAGCAAGTTGCTTTACCTCTCTGTGCTTATGTTTTCCATGCCCAAAATGGAAGTATTAATTGTTACCTCTACTGGGTCACTAAAACTGTTGCGAAAGCAGATGATAGGTAAGGCAGTGCTGTCCACATGGCATCAATATCAGCTAATGTCTCTTGAGTTCCCACTACATAATAGACGCTATACGGAGCATCTGACCCACTGATTAATTCTACCTTCAGAGCAGGTAAATGTAGCAACTGTTATCATTCTCTTTCACGGGTGCAAAAACCAAGATTTAGCCGGAAAGAGTGAGTAACCTCCTAAAAGTGACCAAGTCACTCCATTACTAAGTGGTGGGACCAGAACTCAAGGTCAGGTGCTTGTGGCCACAGGGCCTTTAGCCATGGCACCCCCTTGCCCCCAGAAAGGACCCCACGCTAGGTTACTGTTGATGGTTTGAGGTGATTCTTGGGACTGCCACACAAGCCCAGGTTTTTAATCTATGTCCAGCCACATAGGGTTAATCTGAATAATGGGAGTGGACAGGCCACCACCGGCACTGCCTGAGTGCCCCTGGCTGCTTAGCAACGGGAGAAAACAAGCTGTGCTCCAAAAGGAAGGGAAATGAGCTTCAGGGGTGGGTGGGAGGAAGGAGGGAGGGAGGGGGAGGAACTGGGTCCTGCAAAATCTGGGAGGGTGTGAGCGGGAATGGGCACCGCGGACGCTGGCCCTTGCAGGGAGCGAGAGGATCTTCTGGGGAGGACATATCCATGGTCAACTGCTTTCTGGTGAGGCAAGGAAGGCTCTGCCAGGCGGTTCGAATCCCCTTGTCTCTTTAGTTCTCTCTCCCCAGCCCTGTGAATGCTGTAGGTGATAGCGGGATTTTGAAAGTTTAAACCTGAATATTAATGTACTTAACTAATCTGAATACCTTCTCCTTATTGTTACCTTGTCACTATGCTTATGGAATGTCAGGCCCAACAAGGAAGACAGAAAATGAAAATACGTGATCATCTAAGTGCAACCTTACCCGTGGTATAGAAACTGCTCACAGACAGTGAGCGGAGGTGTGAGCTCCCCAAGGGCCTGGACAGTGTAAGCATAGCCTGTGGATGGGCCACGGACAGCATGCAGGGATCCAAAACCAGTGTGTATTGAGACTTTAAGAGGAGAAAATTCCAGATGATTTAGAAAGTTCTTTTTTCTTTTTCTTTTTTTTTTAAGATTTTATTTATTTATTTGAGGGAGAGAAAGAGAATGACCCGGCGGGGGGGAGGGAGAGAGGGAGAAGCAGACTCCCCACTGAGCAGGGAGCCTGACCAGCGGCTCTGTCCCAGGACCCCGGGATCATGATCTGAGCTAAAGGCAGACACTTAACGGACTGAGCCTCCGGATATCTGTAGATGATTAAGAAAGTTCTAATGAAGCTCCACTCATCCAGGACAAAAAATATGAGACATTTCACATTTCCATCTAAAATGTGTAAGAAGGTAAAATGGAGGCACATATCCTTCTTTAGTGGGGGTTATTTCTGTTCTGTGATACAATTAGAGAGCACAGAGAAGCTACAGCCCTTCAAATACCCCCATGACAATTTTATTACATTTCTAAGGAGTTATTGTTCTTTTGTTAGGGGTCATTACATTAAAAAAGCAGACGTTTTGAAGTAGGATAAAATGAAATGCTGTCTGGAATATGCTTTAAAATAATTCAATAAAGAATGGAAAAGGAAAAAGAAATGTTGCAAATCATTGATAATTGTTAATCTGAGTGATGATTCTGTGAGACTGCTACTTTCCTATTGTATTGGTCTGGCTATTTTTATGTGTGTTTGGAATTTTTCATGAAAAAAAATGAATTCATGAAATAGACACCAAAAAATTGCAAATGTGCTCGGGATGTATTCCTTTGGTTTAAGTAACTTTTTAAAATTTTTTAAATTTTTTTGGTTTAAGTAACTTAAAAACATCTGCCAATTTCAACAAAATCTTCACACCCAAAATCTCTGTGTGCTTTTAACAGTTTGTGAAAATTAATTAATCAGAGGACACTGTGATTAAGGTAAGGAATTAGGACAAGGACAAATTAAGGAGGGGTTGTTCTTGGAAGAAAGAATAGGTACGAGGAAGCTGAGGTTTGTGGAGGTGCAGGAACTGTGCTGTGGGTTTGGGGAAAGTCAGTGAGAATGTCTTCTCAAAGGCATTCTTTGATGGAAATAACAAAGTACCACAGATGGAAGACCAGGATATCTGGGCGCTAGCCTGGTCCTTGCCACTAGTTAACTGTGTGTCTTTCTTTGGACATGGCGTTTGCGCATTCATTCGTCAAACACCTAAACCGCTGGGGTGGGAGGGAAAGACACAAATGGCACTGTCTGGCGCTTGTGCTGCTTAGCGTTTCTGGGGGAGGGTGCTCACTAACGATGCCCCATTCAGTGTGGTTAGCTATAAGTGTGCACCGCGGGAAGGCAGTATGGAGTTGTTGAGGCTCCAGTGGGATACTAAGGGAGAAAGAAGAGCTGAGCACAGGTAGAAGAGGGAGATGCATATCGTGAGAGGGAGGAATGGCCCACACAAATGTGCAAAGGTGTGCTGCAGATCGTCACAGATCTAATGTGGCTGGGGTCGGGGGGAGGTGGCGGCGGCACTGGGATGTGGCATAAGGAAAGTAGACTGGCTATTTCCACTGGACAATTCATTCAACAAATAATTACCAGGCCCTTACAATGCACTGGACAATGTGCAAGGGACCCAGGAAACAGGAGTGAACAGGTGGAGAGAGTCCCCACCTTGGCAGAAATAACACCGGCGAAGAAAAATACAGTAAAGAAGACAAATGAAGACAGAGTATGAGAAGACAAATGAAGACAGAGTATGAGGACAAGAGGTATAAGAACTGGAGGCCTGAGGTTGGGAGAAGCCCCTGGAGGCTGGCTGGGGAGGGGAAGGAGAAGACCCCCTCCCCCGCTGTGGTTTCCTCAGACAGAAGGGCTCTGGGTGTATGTGTGCATTGACCCCCTACTAAGTATGCTCAATGCTTATCACATGTTTCACTACTCGGTGATACAACTGCCACCAGGACTAAGAGGACACGCCCACACCCAGAGCTGCCCGTAGCCACGTCTTGGCACGCGAAGGTTTGTTTCTCCTGCTTGTGGCTGGCTTCTCTTTCCATGTGTCCCCACAGCATGGCCCCACTCCACGGAGCAGTACAAACTCACCCCACAAGCTGGAAATCCTTCCTATTTTAAAAGAAACACCTTATCCTAGAAGGCACACTGCAACACAAATTGCAGAGCGGTAGAGAGTGCCATTGTGTCCTTTAATTAGCCCAAGAGCCATGTTCTATTTCCTGGTGCAGGTTGGGTGTCCAGCCATTTGTATCCGTTCTGCTCCATTAGGCTAATTTGTTTTCAGATATAAATTAAAGTTGCTGTCCCAAACCCACTGTGCTGTCTTTTCCCAGAAACACCCCATTCTGTGTTTAATGAGTTAGCAGGTTTTGGAGATGCAGAGGATATCGCTTTGACTGAATAGTAAAGCTAAAAAAGAAAAACTGCCCACTGGAGCACAAACATCATTAAGCAGCACGATCTGGAGTGGACCATGCAGAAGCCGCATGCCTGGGGCAGGTCAAGTGTCTAACTGCTTCTCCATGCGGTGTTTGCCATTACGCTTGCTCCATCAAAAACCACTTGGCCACTGGGAATGCCCAACAGGAATGCCCCTTCCCCAGGCCATATCTAGTAGCACTAAAATACAGGAATCATCCGGAGTTGTCTATAGCCATCTGGGTTGCTTAATGCAGGAGAACGAGCCCCCTCCATTGCTGTAATTGCCTAGGAGGACAGAAAGGCCCCTTCCCCTGACATATCTTTCCACTTATCTATCTGGGTGCCGCAGTCATCACCATCATTGGTTTTGTTAGGATAATGGCTCTTGACTAGGGATCAACTGGTGTGGCTATGTAATTTGTGGGACACCGTGCAAAAGGAGAATTTGGAGCCCCTGGTCCAAAAAATAGGGGAAAATAAGTACTATTGTGGAACTAACCTACAGTTTTTTCCTTCTGCTCTGTCTCTACCTCAACTAGTTATGGTATTTTTTTTATTTGCCTTTTAAAGTCATGCCAAGTAAAGAAAACAAAATTTTAAATTATTAATATGAATTTTGCAATGCCAATTTTAAAGGCAAATATAAGCGCATTTAACTCATACAGGAAATCAGCAAAATTATGCAATTTGCATTTCATAGCTCATACATGCATATGTATTTTGTTCTTACCAGAACAGTCTAATTCCTGTGGAAAATAAACTCAACTTGCTTCTTATTTTTTTTATTGGTTTAAGCAAAAGCCCCAAATCAATATAGCTTTTATTGCCTCTTTAAAATATCAGAAAGAGGTCTGAAAAATCATCCAGCATCTTATTATTTTGGTAGCTGAACAATTTAGACCTTATTCATCAGCCTGCTGAACTTTTCCTTTTTCAGAAACATAGATGCCATCCCACATTTTCTGATACCCTCTTTTTTTAACTGTGTGGCTTCCTGAATCAAAGCAACTGAGTTGGATACAAGTTCAATGTCATTTCCCTCAAGAATTAACTCTTCTTTCTGGGCTTCAGATACTGAACAAGTCATACCTGGACTCATCCAAATGCTGTGGATGAATTTTTCACCCAAGAAATTTCCGATTTCAACAAGAGAACCATTCTCCTAAATAAAAATGTTGATGGGGAAGTGAGCACACACTGACCTCATCTTGTCACGGAAGCCCAATACAACACCCTCAACTACAGATAGTGTAGACAATAGTGAGTTATTTTCTAGTTCCCACCATTTGTCAACTCGAAGCCTCCCTCCCCACCAAGGAGACTACATCAATAGGATTGAAGTCGCCTCGCAGGGTTTCTCTGGGGCCCTTCGCGATAACAGTGGGTCCCTTCGGAGTGATGTTAACATTTTCTGGAATGTCGGCAGTCTGATTGCTGAGAATGGTCTTCATTCTCACAATAGATGCGACAAAGAGCTAAACTCAACTTACTTCTTGATCACACACCTTCTAGCAGCACTGTCTGCCTTCAGTTTACTGAGGAATAGCGAAAGAAAAAGGAACTATGGTCTGGCCTATCTTTCCCTTTCCTTCCACTTCATCATATCCAGGACAAGTGATTCCTAACAGTTAACAGTAATTTGTCAGTGTTTTTTCATCGTTTTGACAAATGGACCATGGTTGTGTAAGATCTTCACACGAGGCCTCAAGGAAATGAATGGGAGAAGGCAGATGGGCTCTCTCTGTGTTATCTTTGCAACTTAGCTGCATATCTAAAATTATCCCCAGATAAAAAACTTTTTAAAAAGAGAAAAGAGGGGCATCTGGGTAGCTTAGTCGATTGGGCGTCTGCCTTCAGCTTGGGTCATGATCCCGAAGTCCTGGGATGGAGTCCCGCCTTCGTTCCCTGCTCAGCAAGGAGTCAGCTTTGCCCTCTCCCCCCCAGCTTATCCTCTCTCTCTCTCTCTCTCTTGCTCTCTCTATTAAATAAAAACGTAAAATCTTAAAAAAAAAAAAGAAGAAAGTTTTTTTGCATACATCTTGCCAAGAATTGCTAAGTTAAAAAGAAATTAAGACATTCCAGCTGTATTTACCTAACTTGCCAGGTCAGATTCACCTGGGGTTTCTAGGAGATTCTAATTTATTAGATCTGCAGCAGGATTGGACCCAGGACTGGAGTTTTAATAAACACTCCCCCTGAGGAGTCTTATCAGACAAGTTTGGGAAATATTGCACTGGAGTGCAGTGGAATTAGCCTAGCCTTAAGCGTAAAGTAAATTCCTCATTCCAGGTATGTGACCTTCTTTATGTACCAGATTTTTCTGACAACTTTTTTATTTGCCAGTTGTGTGGCCTTTGAGGCACTCACCTAACTTCTTAGAAAATCCGTGGTGTCGTCATCATACTATAGAACAACTGTGACATTTAAATGAGGCACCTATAAAAAGCCCAGCACAGAGCTTGACCTGTGTAGGTTTATGTTACTATTGGCCCAAACACCTTATATTCTGATGTTTCTTTTTTCCCCAGAGGAGAACATAAGAGGTTAATAAACTGTGACCATAGTTCTTAAACTAGTTACACCAAGACCCACAACCTTTTTGCAGAATATTATTAATATCTAGGCTGTACAGTGGTCCCAGGCACAGCTGTGGCATGTGAGCAAAACCCTCCTGTGTGTCCCCTCTTTCCAACCCAGCCACCCCAGTGCAGACCCCAGAACAGCTGTGACAGTGGATGAAATCCCATCTTTGACAGAGGACAGGAAGCAGTGTGGGTAAAAGATGAACACTGCTTAGTGTTGTATTTCACGGGAAATAAAGAGACACTAAACTCCTTTGGCTGCTTTTTATCTCTTGTGTCCTGAAGCTTCTGTCTCTTTGGGATGGAAAGAATCACCCTTAATTTTGACAAGTCCTAAGACAGTGTTGCCATGAAATAATACATTAAAATTTTACAATGTGTGGGTATATTAGGAAAAAATTTCAAGGCACCGAGAAGACGAACATGGCACAGGCGTTGGCCAAGGGGCTAATTAGATTAAGAGGGAATGAAGGGTTGAGACTAAAGATGCTGCATCAGGCACACGATCTTAGAGGGAGCAGTCAGAAGTTGGGGGTTGGCCATAGGGGGAATGGAGGGCCATCCTTTATACAAGGAGTGGACATATCTGGTGGACATATCTGGTCTGCTTCTCTCAACATCTCTGATTCATGGCAAAACTTACGCCATCCCCTCACTTTCCACCTGTCTGCACACACGGCTGAAAATGGCGGCCCCAAGACCCAGAGCTCCACCTTCTCCAAGCCCCAGCCAACTAAACAGCCATCTGGTGCTGCAGCTCCTAGCGCAAAATTCTGTTGTGTCCAGCTTGGGTCAAAGGTTGGCCAGTCTCATGGAGTCATGGAAAGTAATTCTGACACACGTTGACAGTCCTTCATGTGGTGGAGGGGGTTGGAGGGAGGAGCAATTCTCTGAGAAAGGGGCTTTGTCTCGCAGAGACCCCAAAAGATACTTACCACAGGTAGAAAATGACCTGCTGCTAATTCAGATTTTTTATTTTAGCTCCTTGATTATCTTCGTCATATCTCCTCTGTTCAGCAATTGGTCAATTCTGCATTATACATTAGGATGTTGGAATCTGGATGAGAAAGGAAATAAAGTGAAGGAAGATAGCAATGCTAGATTGGAAATTATCTACAGAATAGAGTCTATAGACACCCAGACTGCCGTCAATGCTCTTTCTTTCTCCACGCGCCTCACCTTCACAACGGGGAAGAGACACGCAAACACAATTTGTAGCTGGAGGAGGGCAAAGGCACCTCCTCCCCGCAAGAGTGGCCTCCCAGAGCACCAGTTGCCGATGGAAACCACAAACAGGAGATGCTATAAACTGTGCACAGAGGAAGAAAGGCAGGGTGGAAAGGTTAGAAATGAAAAAGGATCTGATAGCAGGAAAGCTGGTTCAAATTAATGAGACAATGCGAGCCTTGCCCTTGTTGATGGATGTCAGTGGTTAAGTGCTAGCTGGACCTTCTGAGATTACAGGCTCCATTCAAACCCCAGCCCTGGATGGCAACCTGAAACCCAAGGCCATGGGCGGCAGCGAGCATCTGTGAGCCCAGGGTGGATTAGAGCTGTGGCCTTGGGGGACCCTTCCAGGCGGCTGCTTCCTCCCTGCGCACCACTTACCCCAAAGCCAGGTGTGCTCTGGGGGCGACGACAATACCAAGTAATTAAGATAAAATGTTCTTGGCTGTGTTTACGGCACATTCTTTTATAACAAGAACAAAGGGTTAGCTGATGAACTAATTTTTGGTGGGGAAAACTGCAGCATCTATTATTAAATGAATGCTTGGGATTTTTGTTTGTTTGTTTTTCAATAGCCCCATTATAATTTCAGTTCAGATACTCCAAAGCTCATGTTCCCTAATTTATTATCGCTTGCTGAGGTCCTCTGGGATACGGTAATTGAATTTTACTGGCGTCATTACCACATCCACAAACAAGCGAGTGTTCTGAGGTCCATCAGTCAAAGCCTGTTTGCAGGCCCACGGGAGCCGGGCCCAGGGCGGAAGTCCATCTCTGCCCAGAAAGGCCGGAGTGTGTCCCTGGCTGGGGAGACTGGCTACTGCTCACGGAAAACCAGGCTTCATGCAGTCAGCTCTGTGGGAGCAGTAGGAACATGGGGGCACTTGAAAGAGAGGAAAGAAAGGTAGGAGGCTCCAAAGACATTGCCACCCAAATCCCAGACTGTAATCCTACTGCAGCCAAAAATAGGCGGTTTCTGAGAGATGGCTCTACATACTTGGTTGAGAACCAGGAAATTCCACAAGGAGATGTTAAAATTCCATCTTTAGAAAAACAAACAAACAAAAAAACATCCAGATGGACAGCCTACATCCTCTTCTTCTTACAACCCAAACAGGAAAATAAAATCATAATTTTAGATGCGTGCCAGTGCTACATGGAGGTCATCTGAATCCGGCCTCAGTTTACACCAGAGGCTCAAAAGGACAGAATGAACTCTTACATCACTGTGATAGTTAACATCTTTTTAAAAATTCACATTCTTCAAAGATTTACCCTCAAATACTTAGGAAAGCAGCAAGGCAGAATGGAAGAAATATAGCGTGCATACAAATGGGCTCAGACTCACAAGCCCTGTGAACCCCTGGGCAAATCAATGGACTCTCAGCCTTGATTGCTGCATCTGGAAAACGGGAATAGTACTATAGGCTTCTGGGAGGACTGAGATAATATATGCCAGTGTTGAACAAAGCACTTGGCACTCGACCTTAGTTGAATATCATGCTACCTTGGCATTGGTCAGCAACATAGATATTGTATTTTGACCTATTTCGTACAATGAGGAAGCTAAGTGACTGAAAGGATGGAATGCTTCTGTAGGAGCTGAGCCTCCTCAAATAGTTCCCACCATCTTTGAGAACCCAGGGAACATGAAAGGTCCCGCCAGTAAGCACGCCCATATTTCTGAAGGCATCAGGCCAAGGACTTCGGGTAATTTTTCTGGGCAGCTAAAATTCTCATACCACTGGGAGTTTGCAAAAGCTTTGGAGACTTAGGTCCTCTTTGACCCAGAGATCGTGTTTCAACTTAGATACTGTTAGTGTCCTCAAAGGGATGACTGTCTGATAAATGCTGAGGGAATCCCCTTTGCCCCACACACTTTGCTTTCCCATGTTTTGATTCTTTGTTAGGAAAAAATTAACTGTTTGCCTGGTTCTTCTCTTGGTTTCATGTCCCTTTCCTGTTGCCTTTAATTAATAGAAGATAGGCCCAGGGTGCCTGGGTGGTGTGGTCAGTTAAGAGTTTGACTCTTGATTTTGGCTCAGGGTCATGATCTCAGGATTCTGAGATTGAACCTCACTTTAGGCTCTGTGCTCAGTAGAGAATCTGCTTTAGACTTCCTCCCTTTCACTCAGCCCCTCCCCTCTGTGCTTACTCTCTCTCTGTCAAATAAATAAATCTTAAAAAAAAGAAAAGGTACCCCCCAACTGAATCAACTAATTTCTGAATTCTGTTATGGGCTGTATTGTGTGTCTTCCCACTCTACAAATTCAGATGTTGAAGCCCTAACTCCCAGCACCTTAGACTATGACATTATTTGGAAATAGGGTCATTGCAGATATAATTATTTTAAGATGGGGTCATCGTGGAGTATGGTGGGCCCCTACTCTAGTATCACTGGTGTCCTTATAAATAGAGGAAATTTGACCATAGGATCATGGGGAGAATGTTGTTTTGAAGATGAAGGCAGAGATTGGGCCGATGAGTAAACTAAAGAATGCCGCAGGTCTCCAGAGGACCACCGGAAGCTAGGAGAGAAACGTGGAGCTGAGGCAATCAACCCTGACACTTTGACCTTGGATTTCTGGGCTCCAGAGCTGTGAGACACAAAATTTCTGTTGTTTGAGCCAAGTTGTGGTCCTTGGCTGTAGCGGCCCAAACGAACTAAAACTGCTACCACTTCTTTCTGGAAACAAAGCCTCTCTCACCTTATGAACCTTGTCTTAGGACTGCTGTGGACTGAGCACTTGGCCCCGGCCTTCTTGCAGCCCCATGACCGCTTCATTATCACCTAAGCAGGCTTGCTGCTCTGTGTGCACTCAGTTTGCCTCTAAACTCCAGTCCAGAAAGTAGTTAGCCCTGTGCTGGGGTTGGGGGGAAGGACAGCACCAGCATCGTCCAAGGTCACGTCCCTCACCTCTGGCCTCCCTCATCAGATGGCAATCATAGTCTGAGAGATGATAACACAGATTGTCTTTGTTTTTTCAGCCTCATTCGGCTCCCTTATAAGGAAAAACTATGCCCCTTAAAGTCTTGCAGATCGGAGTCATTTATTACGAATCTGAGCTTGCAGACGAGAGACGGATGTCATCTTCCCTGTTCTATATAAACAGAAAAAAGTTAAAAGTGGAAAGAAAATGGAAAAAATGGAACATTCTTGCTCACTCTCTCTCTTACACACACACACACACACACACACACATCCCACCCCTATAAACACAAACTGTTTTCCAGTGGATTGTGCCTCCTTTTACGGATGTGTGTTCACAAGAATAGATATATTGGTTCCTGTCCCCTGGGGTAATGATGATAAATATGCCAAGGTCAGTAGCTTCATCAGCCATGGCGACTGCTCACCTGGCAGCAGCAGATAATCACTTACCTGGTGGGACTAGCTGTCTGTGCGTCAATTCCTGCCTCGCGGTGTTGCGGAAATGTTTCTTATCTCACAAGAACACTTGTCTTATTGTGTCTTTCTGGTACAGAAAGAAATTCATAAATTACGCTGGGCCTTGGATCTTTAAAAAACTCTTGGTCATGATTCTGTAGGGCAAGAAGTTACTAAAGAAGGGGACAAGGAGGAAAATAAAGTCACCAGCATGTATACAATATTCCATTCCACGTCCTAGAAAGTAAAAACTCAGCTTTTGGTAGAACCAAAAGATATTATAACTCCTTTTCTAATAGGGTTAAGGCTGAATTTTAAAAAATTCTACTAATATTTATTGAGCAATAAATTACTATGGGAAATGCACTATGCTAGATGATAGGACTACCACCATAAATAATACATAATTCCAGACTTACTCTCCACAACATGAAATCTATAAATAGTGCACAAGGAGGAAAATATGTTAAATTTGCCAAATGTTCACTTTTTGAGAACTGTATTCCTATAAAAAAGATAGAAAAAGTAGAGTCGTATCATACCCCATCTTACATCAGTTTCCTACTGTTGCTATGTAAATGTGTATTTGGGTAGAATTATGGCTATGAATGGCTTGCCCCAATACACAAGCATGTGTCGCTTATGTGATCAGTGTTTAGCATGTGTGTCTCAGTGGGAAAATGTTGAATAGCTGCCTTGAAGCACTCATCAATAAGCAGGTAACCAGGCACTCAACTCAAAGCTCAGGCCCTGTGGAAACACAAAAAGAAATAGAAGACGAGGTTTGTGTCCTAAGGGAGCTTGCAAACCGGTGGAAAGAACTGACCCCATGGCGCACAATGGTGACCCATCCACGTCATGACAGTGAAGCATTTGTGTCTATCAGATGGATGGCCTGTCTCTCATTAAGTATTAAGGATGAATTAATATTTCCCTTGATGTATTACACAGATTGAGAAAAATAGGCTAAAAACAAAGACCAACCTGCTTAGAGATGATTTTTAAAAATCTTTGGCATGGGGGGTGGGGGAGAGGGGGTGGAGTAGAGATGAAATAGGCCCCAAAACAATCCCTTGATGTTTTATCAGTTGTCATGTGCGCACACAAGGCAGCAGAGGGTGGGGACCACAGCAAAGGGCTCTGGAGTGAGCCAGTCTGGCTTCTCATGCAGACTCAAGCACCTCCCCGCTCAGGATTCCTGGTCAAAGTCATAACTTCTCTGTGGCTCAGTTTCCTCATCTCTAATGGGAGGATGGTAACGGTACATTTTCCTCAGAGGGTTGTTCTGAAAGCTGAATGAATTAGGGTGAGGAATGCTCTTAAAATAGTTGCTGACACAAAATGCGTGCATGTGAGAATCTGTTAAATTAAGTAAATTAAATACCGTATGCACCCAGTCAATACTTGAGTCTTACTTGTTCACTCTATGTAACATCCACTTAAATGTTTGCATAAATGAAATAATACATATGTAAAGCCAAGATAAAAGTCTCACTTCTGTAAGTTGGTCCATGGTGTCAGTTAATAATACCTTTGATGTGGGCAATATGTAAATTCAGTATTCTTATTCTCTTTGTGACAGTGTGCTCTAATTTGTCTATCTAAAATTTTGAGATCTGGTTATTATTTTACAGTGTCGGGTCTGCGCAATCCTTGCCAAGAGAGAGGCACTATTGCATAAAACACAGATCCTGCTGCAGATCGTTCCTTGTGCTCGTCTTCTACCGATTTGGTTTCAGATTGAACATTTGTTTACAGTTCCATGTGTACAATAGAAAGTCTTTGCCTTTTATAAGATAAGGTTCCTTCCTAAGCAAATGCACTACAAAGATGTCTAATTGAGAATTCATGATACCATGATTTGTGATGTTCTCAAACTGATGTGAAGAGCCCTAAACACAGGGCTTTAGAAAGTGCACAGTTCTGTACTCTCCTTCCTTGAACTCTTTCAGACATTATCTAAATGTAATCTCATTCACAGAGGTATTCATTACAAAAGGAATCTCACATTAATTTTATTCGAAACGAGTCCCTAATTTTTACCCCATGTTGGAGAGAAAAGAGTTAAGTAAAAAGAAAACCTATCACTAGGTGCTAATTTGCATGTATATTAGCACAAACTCTTACACAAATTTAACTTAACAACATCTGTCTATGTGTGCAAAATTTCCAAAAACAGTTTGTTGAATTAAGAAAACCTCTTACTTACTATGCATAACAAGTGCTTCTGAAAACAACTTTAAAATTTAAGGGTAAACATACTATTTGACAGATGTGCATGTGACTTACAAAACTTACAAAGACAAAAAAAGCACATAAAAGAGACTACCTATCGTTTAAAGATAAAGCAATCAATAAAACTAGACTCAGAGATGACCAAGATGTTGAACCTATTAAAAAGGGACTTTAATTCAATTTAGATTAATATATTAAAAGATGTAGTGGGAAGCACAGAACATACATGAACAGATGCAGAATTTCAACAGAGAGTTATACATGTTAAAAAAAAAAACAAAAGAAATGCTAGGGCAAAAAAAAAAAATATCAGAGATGAAGAATTCCTTTAAGGGCTAATTAGCAGATGGAACCAGTTGGAAAAAGGTCAGTAAATATAAAGATAGGCCAATAGAAGTCATCCCAGCTGAATTACAATGATTTTAAAAGTGTCAAAGAATAAGGACTACAGAATATCCAAGAGATGTGTAGGACAATATAAAATGATTTAACATACACAGGATTAGATTTTCATTATATCTCAGTAACCCTTACTTTAAAATAAAAGAAGACAATCAAACCAAATAAGTGGAAAGAGAGAGAATGAGAGGAAGAGCCTAATAACACGACAATTAAATACAAAATATGGTCCTACATTGAATCGGGGTGATAGCAGCTTTTGAAAAGGTATTATTGGGACAGTTGCTATGTTTTAAATATGGATTATGAATTAGAGAATAGCATTTTACTGGTGTTAGTTTTTTTCTTGATAATTGTACTATGGTTATTTAAGAGAACGTCCTTTTTCTTTGGAAACACAGATGAAATATTTCGGATAACAGAAGTATGATGGCTGCAGTTTACTCTCAAATAGTTGAGTGAGAGCATAATGAACAAATGGCTCAAAACTTTAACAATTAGCAGAGCTGGTTAAAGGGTATATGGAAATTTTCTGAAATAGTCTTGCAAACTGTTTTTAAGTTGAAATTGTTCTATTTTTAATAGTTTTTACTGATCTCACTTTGGGTTTCTTTCTTTCTTTTTTTCCATCATGACAAATGTACTCTTTAACCTCTATCCCCCACCCACCCTCTGGTAACCATCAATATGTTCTCCATAGTTAAGAGTTTGTTTCTTCGTTGGAACAAACAATCCTAAAATTTATATGGAACCAAAAAAGACCCCGAATCGCCAAGGAATTGCTGAAGAAGAAAAGCAAAGCTGGGGGCATCTCATTACCTGACTTCAGGCTTTATTACAAAGCTGTGATTACCAAGACAGCATGGTACTGGCACAAAAACAGAGAAATAGACCAATGGAACAGAGTAGAGAGCCCACATATGGACCCACAAATCTATGGTCAAATCATCTTTGACAAAGCAGGAAAAAATA
>PITA01015006.1:0-51580 GCA_004023965.1 Spilogale gracilis | reverse complement strand
AAAAAAAAAAAAAAGGCATGTCTCCAAAGGCAAAGGAGACAAAAGCGAAAATGAACTTCTGGGACTTCATCAAAATAAAAAGCTTCTGTACAGCAAAGGAAACAGTCAACAGAACAAAGAGGCAACCCACAGGATGGCAGGGGATATTTGCAAATGACACTACAGACAAAGGGCTGATATCCAAGATCTATAAAGAACTACTCAAACTCAACATCCAAAAAGAAGATGAACACATCAAAAAAGGGACAAGAGACATGTAGAGGCACTTCATAGAAGAAATACAAATGGCTAACAGACACATGAAAAAATGTTCATCGTCACTAGCTATCAGGGAAATTCAAATCAAAACCACACTGAGATACCACCTTACACCAGCCAGAATAGCCAAAATTAAAAAGTCAGGAAACAACAAGTGTTGGAGAGGCTGCGGAGAAAGGGGAATCCTCTTACACTGTTGGTGGGAATGCAAGTTGGTGCAGCCACTTTGGAAATTCCTTAAAATTTTAAAAATAGAACTACCCTGTGACCCTGCAATTGCACTACTGGGAATTTACCCCAAAGGTACAGATGTAGTGAAAAGAAGGGCCGTATATACCCCAATGTTCATAGCAGCAATGGCCACAATTGTCAAACTGTGGAAAGAGCCAAGGTGCCCTTCAACAGATGAATGGATAAAGAAGATGTGGTACATATATACAATGGAATACTACGCCTCCATCAGAAAGGATGAATATCCAACTTTTGTAGCAACATGGACTGGGTTGGAAGAGATTATGCTGAGTGAAATAAGCCAAGTAGAGAAAGTCAAGTATCACATGGTTTCACTTACTTGTGATGCATAAGTGGTAACCTAGAGGACAGTAGGAGAAGGAAAGAAAATGAGAAGTAGGGTAATTTGGGGAGAGAAACAAAACATGAGAGACTTTGGACTCAGAAACAAACTGAGGGTCTTGGAGGGAGGGGGTGAGGGGATGGGAGAGCCTGGTGGTGGGTACTGAGGGCACGTATTGCATGGAGCACTGGATGTGAGGCATCAACAATGAATCTTGGAACACTGAAAAAATAAAATAAAATTTATAAAAAAGAAGAAGAAGAAAATGCCTCAGTAGAAAAACTGTTGTTAAGTGTCAGGCTTTTCTTTTCTTCTGAATCTTGACCTCTCAAGATTGGCATCCACAAACTCCAATTTTTGTCTTTTTCACCATGTGAGATTTTGTAAAACTTGGTTGGCTTTTCAGTCCCTCACAAAGTTTGGCAAGTGCCCCAAAGGGCAAAGCTTCATGCAAAAAGTTGAAGTTCTTCAATGCAGTTTCCTTTTTCCAGAGAGCTGGGATGTTATGTCCTCTCTTTTTCTAGAGAGCTGGGATATGTTATATGAAGTCCTGGCTTCCTTGAAAGCTCTTTAATGCCTTCAAACAGGTTTTGGATTTTTTTCCCTATTAGCCCAGCTCCTCTTCATGTGTGTGTGTTTAATGGGAGCACTGGCCTGCTAAGAAGTGACTCCAAAGCTAGAATTAGAAGTCTGAAGTTATTTTTTTAAGGAGACTTAATTTTTTTTTAGAGCAGTCATGTTCACAACAAAATAGAACATAAAATAGAATTCTCATATATCACTTATGCACAGCCTCCCACACTATGGGCATCCCATGTTAAAGAGACGCATTTGTTACAAATTGATGAGTCTACACGGGCACATCATCAACACCCAGAGTCCACAGTTTACATCAGTGTTCACACTGGTGTTGTACATTCCATGGATTTTTGACAAATTGTATTTATTTTAAAATAAACTTCATCTGTTAAAAAATAAACAAATAAATAAATAAATAAATTTATCTGGAAGAAATTTTAGACTGACATATAATTTGCAATGATAACACCATGAGTTCTCATCTACCCTTCACCCAGCCTCCTAATGTTAATATCTTATATTACCATTGCATATTTTTTAAAAATAAAAAATAAAAAATGATATTCTATTATTAATTAAAGTTGAGACTTTATTTGATTGTACCGATTTTTCCATTAATGTCATTTTCATTGTCTGTTTCCAGATCCAACCCAGGATTTCACATTGTACTTGGTTACCATGTCTCCTTTGGTGCCCCTGATCTGTGACAGTTCCTCAGTGATTGTTTTTCATGACCCTGAGTTTTGAGTATGACTGACTAGTGACACTGTGGAATGTCCTTCAGTTGGGGTTTAGCTGAT
Organism: Spilogale gracilis; assembly: GCA_004023965.1. NCBI lineage: Eukaryota > Metazoa > Chordata > Mammalia > Carnivora > Mephitidae > Spilogale > Spilogale gracilis. The sequence continues at coordinate 49,369 of PITA01015006.1, read as the reverse complement.
GTTTGTCATATGGTTATATGGGGGTTATTATTATTATTTTTGGAAGGTAAATGCCTTTCTAATCATATTGTATCAGAATGTACAAGCTATCAACCTGTCTTACTACTGGCAATGCTAACCTTGATCCCTTAGCCAAAATATTGAATGGTTTTTCCACTGCAAATTACCTCCCTGCTTTCAATATTCTATTCCTTGGAAACAAGTCATAAAGTCCAACCCACATTCAAGTAGAGGGAGTGGAATTGAGCTTTATCTCTTAGAGCAGAGCATCTATATAACCATTCAGAATTCTTTAAGGAGGATTTGTCTCTTCTCACTTATTTACCTACTGATTCAATCATATGTTTATATCAGTATAGACTCATATATAATTATTTTATACTTTGGGCTATAATTCAGTTTTATTTGATTTGTGTGTGTGTGTGTGTGTGTGTGTGATTTATTTATTTATTTATTTATTTATTTGTTGCTAAAATTGTTCCAACTTTGGCCGTTGGGGGTTCCTTCAGTTCAGTTTCTGTGTCCTTTTGATATGCCTCTATCCTTTCATGTTTTGAACACTGCCTTACTTTCTTGATACTACAAGGTGCTCCAGTTTCATCTTGTATTCTCCCGGTTTCAACCATAGAATTGGCCATTTCTCCAAGGCTCTGGTTTTTTTTTTAGAGAATGGTATTTAGAAATGAATATCTAGCTAACTGACCTACTCACTATTCCTGAACTTATGCCATACATTTTGTAAGATAGTTAGAGTCTTTTGTCAGAGTCTGCCTTCCATCCTGGGATTTTCTGACTCTTGGTTGGTGTTTTAATTATTTGCATAATTAAAGTTCAGTCTTTGTGAGATACAGTCCTATGGGATTTGACAAATGCGTGGTATCACGTATATACCATCCTAGTAACATACAGAATACTGGCATTAACCAAAAATTGCCTTGTGCATCCCTTTTGCAGCCACTCACTTTGCTCTGAATCCCCAGCAACCATTGATCTGTCTTTAGCATTTAGTTTTAATCCTACCTCTCTGCCTTATTTGCAGACCTTGGGGTGGGGAGGAATGGTCAAAAGGGGGTTTAATGTTAGCTTTGCAGGACTGAACAGGTCCTGTTAACTGGATTGTGAGTTATTTGTCTTGTTTGTCATTATTTCTGCAGAACAGCACATAGTATGGGGTAGGTGCTCATGAAAAAAATGTAATGCATCAAGTGCCAGTATGACCCAAGGTAAGTGTCTGGTTAATCTGTGACAATTGAAAGTGTGTTTCTTGAAAGGTTTGAGAATTCCTAAGTATTCTAACACCAATAATTAAATGTTGCTGCAGTTGCAATGTTAATACCAGCTCTGCAATTCTCTCCATCCTCCATCCCCAAGCCTCCCAGCAATTGATTAAAATCTGTGCAGAATATTTGACTCTTATCTTGTTGACCTTAAAAACCTTAAAATCAGGTGCCTGGGTGTTCAGTGGGTTAATGCCTCTGCCTTCAGCTCAGGTCATGATCTCAGGGTCCTGGGATCGAGACCCACATCGGGCTCTCTGCTCAGCAGGGAGCCTGCTTCCTCCTCTCTCTGCCTGCCTCTCTGCCGACTTGTGATCTCTCTCTCTGTCAAATAAATAAATAAATAAAATCTTTAAAAAAAACACAAAACCTTAAAATCAAACCTTCCACATAGGCCATATTATCTCCATTACAAAAGACTGCCTCTTTTGGACCTTTAGGTTTTAGTCCAGATTTTTTTTTTAATCTAGAAATGCTTTGCCACTTAACCTTCCATGTACCCCACAGTGGGAAAAAAAAAAGCCTTAGGGAAACAATAGATATGGCTTTTCTCAGCCACCAGTCATGCAAAATGGCAGCAGGTAACAATCCAAGGCAAAAGGATCAGTTCTTTATCAAAACACATTCAACCCATGACCTGCAGAAAGAGACCTCCACATCTCTTGGCAAAAGACTCAGGGAAGGCACTTTCTGGATGCTGATATTGGAAGGAAATGCAAGTTCACCGCCTTGGCCTGGGTTGACTTGCCAACTTGAAGCCAGCAGATTCCTTTCAGAACTGGGCATTAGAGTCAGTGTCCTGGTGCTGTGAGCATTCCTTCTTCTCTTGTGTTTTCTAAAGTGATGGAGAAGAGCCAGAGAGGTAACAGAAGATGTCAGATTAAAGGTACAGAAGGATTCACCAGGAGAATTGAGCAATTTGCTTGTAAATGCATGTGTCGCTTCAGGGCTATATGTACCCAGGAAAAAAAAATGAAGCGGAAATTTGGCAAACATGATCATCAATAATCAATATGGCTGTTTACTCCAATCAAGTTAATTGGTTAACTGCCAGGTTTTCATTCTACTTTGAATTGCTCAGGGACAGCGAAAGGGAAGGGAGGATTAAATCATGCATCTGAGGCTCTTATATAGAGCTGACAAAAATGTCTCTTTGGAATAGATATTTGGCCGTTAAGGTTCTTTATGATGAGACCCTTCTTGCATTTTCTTTACAAAATGACAGAAGAGGCCCATTAAATAACTTAGATGCTGAGAATAGGCCAACTCTTCACTCCCAGGTTCCAGACATTACTCAGCCATGGAGCCAACAAGATGCATTTATAGCAAGACTGAAAACTCCTGGAGAGGTTGGCCATGTGCCCCTGGCCTTGGAGACTATAGAGGCAGTCTTCAGTTCATCTTCAGGAGTTTTGTGTCCTTGTGTGGAAGATTATTATATGGCCTTCCATACTTATTAGTTTGTCCATTCATTCATTCATTCATGCATGCATGCATAGTTGAACACTGGTAATGTGCCAGGCACTGTACTAGGTATGGCAGATGCAGAAATGAAGGAGAGAGCTTTCCTACCCTGAGGGGTTCAACATATGGTTAGACAGTGGGAGCTGTAAATGAATACTGTTAGGATGGTATGACCAATGCAACAGTAGAAGCATGCACTATGAACATTGGGCATAGGGAGTGGGTAGGATAGAATCTGTTTGGTTGGGTCAGAGAAGGTTTGTTTTGTAGAGATAGGGAGTTGAAATTGGTAAGTGAAACAGAAACAAAATCCCTTTCTACTGTGGAGGGGTGAGGTTGGTGAGGAAATGTATTTAAAGCATGACAACAGTACACGTAGAAACATGAAATGGTGTATTCTTTAGGAGAGCTGACAGGAGCTCACTGTGCCCAGAGCTTGGGTTGTAGGCAGAAAAGTAGGAAGTCTCACTAACCAGCTAGAGGGAGTCTTTGGAGAGTTTTAAAGGAGGAAAATCATTTGATTATCTTTGAAAGGTCATTGTAGTGGTAACAAGATGAGCAGAAATTCTGGAGTCCGCCAGAGATGATTCAAATCCAGGACTACTTTTTTACTTTCTAGCCTTGGAGAAGTGCCCAGATATCACCAGGTTTTAAGAAAATAAGATAATAATACATTCCTTCAAATATTGTTGAGAAAATAAGAAACAAGAATAAAGTAACCAGAAAAGTAACTGAAAATTTTGATATAGTTACTGTGAGGCTAATCTGGTATATTAGAAAGTGGGAGAGTTTCTCAGTCAGAGAGTCCTGGATTCTGATCCTAGTTTTGAGTCTGATTAGTTGGGTGTTTTTTGGTACATGTCTTAACCTTTCTGAGCCCATTTTATGGCTGGTAGACATTCACTTATTCATTAAACATTTATTAAAGAATCCCTGCGTACAGTTTTGTGCTAACAGTGAAGTGACCTAGGTGAACAACTAGGCACAGTCTTCCTTAAAACACATAACTCAAGTTTAATATGAGAGAAAAAATCAGAAAAATTAGTGGGAAGCCTGTAAAATACCTGATTAGTGCTCCTCAAAACCGTCATTGTCTTAAAAAAAAGGGAAACTATGAGAAATTTTCACAACCAAGAGGAGCCTAAGGAGACAAGACAATAAAATGTAATATGATATCCTGGATATGATTTTTGAACAGAGAAACTACAAATCAAGGAAATCTAAATAAATAAGTGACTTTAATAACAATAATTTAATAACAATGTATCAATATTGATTCTTTAATTGTAAGAAGTGTATCATATCAATAAAATAAGATGTCAATAACAGAGGAAATATGTCTGGGGGCGGAGGTTATATGGAAAACACTACATATAGACGTCTCAATTTTTCTGTAAATCTAAAAATGGTCTAAAAAGCCAAACTTAATTTAAAAAAAAGTCATGTTCCCTGATCTTGCAGAATTTGTACTCTACAAAATGGGAATAAGACAAAAGGACACATTGGGAGGTTTTGAGGTCTAATTACAAGCTTGTAAAATGATTTTATACAAGGTTAGTGCATGGGAATTGATGAATAGAAGTTTATTTTTATCTTCTTCATAAATATTTAAGATCTCACATCTATATGTTAATTTACATATCCATATATCTATTGATCATTTACTTATTATCGTATGTGTGGTTGTCATAGGTGGTAGTATATTTGCAAATATTCTAGTTCAGGTATTCTTCCAAGCCCATAGAATAATTGCATTTCCCTGTCATACTTGAAGTTAGCTGTGGATATGGATTAGCTTTGGCCAAGCTAAGCAAAACCTAAACAGAAATGAAGTGCATCCTATTGGGTGGGAGTTTTTAGCATAAGTGTTTAAGTTCTTACTTAACTTCTTCCTTATTGGTATGTAAACCAAAAGTATATTCAGGGAAATGGAACTATTGTGAATGCTATGGGAAAAGGAATTGATTTTAGGAAGTAGACCTTACACAATGGAGGAGAGAAGATCTCAAAAGGAGAGTTAGATGATGAGAGATGAAGTTACTAGCCAGTCTTCCTGAAGCACTGATGTGGGTAGACAAGTTGGAACTTTCAGTAGAGTCTGAGAGGTCTGGTACATCCAGTCACTGACGACAGGCCATGAATAGGGCTTCCAGAGTTGTCCAAGGGAAGCTGCTGCCTGAGTGCATCTGCTACTGAGTCTGGCAGTGAGCCTCGGGTCACTGTTGATGACCCATAATCAGGCAGATGTGCTGTATGTGGAGCAAAGGAGAACAAGGACAAGCTGAGATACACTGGCCATCTCTGTATTTGCTATTTTGACATCTAATGATGTCTTTCAGAGAATAATTGTGATGCTTCCCTTCTGTCTCCCAAATCTTTCTTGTATTCCCCTTTTGATTAATTTTAACCCAGAACCACACAGGGAAGAGGATTCCAGAGGTGAAATTCCCATCTAACCAAGTTGTTGCTAGAATAGTTCAGCACAGTCTATCAGCTTGGAATCTACACACACCTCTTTTAACATTACTTCCAAATACAGATAATAGAAAAATAATTTTTCTACCAAATGTGATGAACACTATTCCTATACAACTGAAAACTTTCTTACTTCTCCCCTCAAAAAGACACACAAAGTCTCACCTTATGCATAGTTGAGTGATGGTCATTTCTCTTCTGAATCCTTCCTTGAAAATACTAATAATGACTACAGTCCTCATTTCTTCAACTGATCATGTGGCCACAGTTGGTATTGATCACTTACTTTTTTCACTACCCGGTCCATATGCTCTTTGTTCTCAGCAAGCCCTTGAGGTTGTCATGGTTCCCTGCCTTGTAGATCAACCAAATAATTATTCCTAAAGGTTATGTACCATTGCAGTTCTGCCCAAGTTGGGTTATAGCTTTCCATTAACTTTTTTAAAAAATTGTCTTAAAATTTTTTTATTTTATTAGAATATCGAGAACATAACATTTACCATATTAACCATTTTAAGTGTACTATTCAGTGGTATTAAAAACATTCACATCAATTAACTTTTATCACAGGGCATGGGAGTTCTAAGAGGTGCCCCAAAGGATTTCCTATGTTTCAGACATACTCCATTGTTCCTATTGTGTAGTAGCCACCTAGTTTCCATGGAATCAATCTGATTCAAGCCAGGACAGTAACCCCCTTTTACTGTTGGTTCATTGGCAAGAGAAACCCCAAGTAGCCAAGCCATAGTCTCAGCTTCCAGTTGAACAGAATCCTCATTGTGTATTTTGATAGAAACAAAGACATCTAGACTGACAGTCTCCAAAATCATGCAAACAGGAGGTAAAAACTTTGTTGGTTGTCTTGAAGGGTAATAAGGGTAATGAGAGAAACTACTACCTCTTCCACCCCTTGGTTCCTAGATATCTAAATCTGGGCTATGGAAGAAACAGCCCCATGTACCGATTAGGATATACCACATTCTGTATTCTCATGAATATTGCCACCCAGCTGGCCCTATAACTGAATCATCAAAAGGCTATTCCATCTTTCTATCATGTTAGCTGTTTTAGGATGATAGTTGGACCAGAGCATTCCACAATCATGGGTCCATTGTTGAGTTTTTAATGCCATAATATGAGCTCTCTTTTCAGAAGAAATGCCATTTGGAATACTAGGACACTCAATAAAGCACTCTGAGAGTCTGTAGATGATGATTTTAGCAGAAGCACCACAGACAAGAAAGGCAAATCCATACACACAGTGTCTATTCTACTCAGAACAAAATGCTCTCCCTGCTCTAATGGAAGTGATACACTGTAATGCACATGTCACTGTGTGGTGAGCTGAATTCTCTCTGGAGCAATAACATATTAAGACTTCATTGCTCATCTCTGAAGTTGGCTGATTGGAAACTCAGCCGTGACTGCAGGTGGATTAGCTTTGATAAGTGGAAGCTTATGTTGCTGAGCCCATGTATAATCTTCACCCCTACTTCCCTAGTCACTCTGTTCATGAGTCCACTGGGCAAGGACAGAGATGGGTGAGAAAGAGCCTGACTGATATCCACAGAATGGGCCATCTTGTATATTTGATTAGTAAGAACCTCCTCTGCAACTGATGAATCACTAAATTCTACCTCTGAAACTAATAATACAGTATATGTTAAGTAAATGGAATCTAAATTTTAAAAAAGGAATCTCCTCTGCTAAGGCTTCTCTTTTGTAAGCATTTATATGGCACACAAATATCCTTACACACTGTGCCCATTCAGAAAGGCTGAGCCACATAACTCTTCCTTAGATTTTCTTGTCACTAATTTCCCTATTATATTTCTTCCAACTCCATGACCTTCCGACCAAACCATTAGTTGCTACCCATAAATTGGTATGGACACATATCTGGTCATTTCTGCTTCCAGGCAAAATGAGCAACCAGGCACATTGCTTGAATTCCTGCCAGCTGGGAGAACTATTCACCACCGTTCTCTGGTGGCAGTATAGTGATACAGCTGTTATTTGTACCAACATATTGTGCAGAACCATCTATAAACTAAATCTGAGCTTTTTTCTTCCTCAGTCACTACATATGACTATGGAAAGGTCTTCAGAGAGTAATGGCTATCACTTCCTATGTTGGAAATATGAGATTTCCCCTTTTGTTCACCTTAAATCTAGATTCATAGGAAAGGGGATTGTGGGAAGTGGTTCCCAGTTTACCAAGATGTAATATTTACATATATATTTCCATTGCTGATGCTCTTCATTTGTTCTTAAAAATTGGGGTTTCCATCTTGTATCATTTCTCTTTAACCTGAACATTTTCTTTTAGTAACTAGTCATGCAGTTCCCTGGAAATGAATTCTCTTAGTTTTCTTTTATCCAAAAATGTCTTTATTTTTGCTTTAATTTTAAAGCATATTTACACTGGCTAAAGAATTCTGGGTTGGAGGTCTTTTTCCCTTTCAGTGCTCTAAAGATATTGTTCCATTCCTTTTGCCTTCCAAAGATTTTGATGAGAAATTGGACATTATTTAGATCTTTTCTCAGGTGTGTATTGTGTCATCTTCTTCTGGATGCTTTTAAGATTTTTCTCTTTGTTTTTATTTTATTAGCTATAGTATAGCTAGGTATGGTTTTCTTCATATTGATTCATATTTATCCTGCTTAGAATTTGCTAAACTTTTTCAATCTGTAAATTTATGTCTTTCACCAAATGGAGAACACTTTGTCCATTTATTTATTAAATATTTTCTCTGCCCCAATCTTTCTCAGCTCTGTTGAGCCTCCAATTACATGTATGTTATACCTTCTGATTTTTTAAAAAATATATTATTCATTTATTTGACAGAGAGAAACACAGTGAGAGAGGGAACTCAAGTAGGGAGAGTGAGAGAGGGAGAAGCAGGCTTCCCGCTAAGCAGGGAGCCCAATGTGGGGCTCAATCCCAGGACCCTGGGATCACGACCTGAGCCAAAGTCTGACACTTAACAAATGAGCCACCCAGGTACCCCCTTTATGATTATTTTTCCTCTGGTTCCTGAGGCTCTGTTCCTTTTTCATTCTTTGTTTCCTCTGTTTTATTTTTTTTCCCCCAGATTGAACAGATCCATAGATTGGATCCATTGGGTCTATCTTCAAGTTCATTTACTCTTCATCACTTCCATTGTATTCTCAAGCACATTCAGTGAACTTTCAGCTTCAGATATTGTGTTTTCCAGTTTTAGAATTTCTATTTGGTTCTTTAAAAAAATAATTTATAGTTCTCTGTTTTCTTTTAAATCAATGAATGTAGTTCAAAAGCTGCTTTAACATCCAAGTCTGCTAATTTCAACATTTATTTGGTCTCTTTAGGTTGTTTTTTCTCTAGAAAATGAATGACATTTCCTTGGTTCTTCATATATTAGGAAGTTTTTATTACTATTACTATTACTATTATAATTATTATTATTATTATTATTATTATTATTATTATTATTATCTTTATATCCTGGATATTGTGAGGTTTATGTTGTGGAATTCTGGATTCTGTTATAGTCTTTCACAGATTGTTGAGTCACCCTTGCTTTCTTTGTTTTAGCATCTAATTAATGTGGTTGAACTCAAACTACAAATTCGCCTTCAGCACTCACAGGCCCCATTGTCATTCCTGGTATAACTTTTTAATTCCACAGCAATAATAGGTTTAAGTGTGCATCTCTGCCCTACTGAACTATAAGTGTGTCAAAGATAGTAATCTTGTCTTATTCATCTTTGTGTCCTTTACATATAGCTTAATGTTGCACACAATGGACCTGGCACAATGCTGAATGCATAAATAAACTAATGAACCATAATTCAGGAAACACTCACTAAATGTTACTAAGAAGATTCAGGACCTAGGAGGGAAAAGCTGAGAGTTTTGCATGCATATGTCAACTTTCACCTTCTTATGCTTAGTGTAATATTCAGTTGTTTATCCACTACCAAGAATCTGGGCCTCGGGTACATTTATTCTTCAATATCTGTACCCTCATCTATTATTTCCTACAGGGTACACATTGTAGCAAAATTCCATTATAATAAAGTAATTAAACAACAGATTGATTGTTCGATCATTACTTTAGCTGCATTTCTATAATGTGGGAATAATCTAAATGCGTACATTTGAATCACAATTCAAGCTCACAGCTCAAGCACACATTATTCTTTCATTCAGTAGACACTTGAGTACCTGTGCTGTTCTAGGTTCTCAGTTCCAGAAATATAAAAATTAGTAAGCACAGTTCCTATCCTAGGGGTTGAGGGAAACACAGAGCTTAGTCAATTCATCAGTTATCTGCAGATCCTACAAATATGTATTGAGCACCTATTTTTTGCTGGGAACTTGACTAGGGTCCAGGGACACAATAAGGACAAGATGGTCAGTTCTCTACCCTCAGGGAACTCAGGGCTTCTCTGGAGAACATTAACTCTAAGAGAGGTTCTCCTAGATCATAGTTGTTCAAGTACATTTCGTTTTTGCTGTGGCTTATATCACATACACTGCTAATTCATATTTTATCTATTTTACTCTTCAAGAGCTTAAGCTAATTTAATATTAAAAGAAAGATTATATCACAGATTGGATATGCTACTTATGCTTTCAAATTCATATGAACTTAAATGCATAATTATTAAAATGCAAAATGACTAAATGTAGAATACCAAATATCACATGTCCTATGCTCGGGGAACACTGTTTTAAGTCTCTTAAATGTTGTAAAAGAGACGTTTATAAAGTGCAAAAAGTGTAATGGGATACAAGAGGGACTACTAATCCTGCCTGTGCTTATAAGGAAAGCTTTGCAGCAAACTCTTTTAGTGGGAAATGACAGCATCTCTTTTATCATTTTATTCTTGTGGTAGTCAAAATAATATCCCTCACTCAACCTAATCCACATTCTAGTCTGAACTAATGAATATATCGCATTGCAAGGTGAAGGGGAATTGAGGTTGCAGGTAGAATTCAAGGTGCTAATTAGCTAGCCTTAAGATAAAAAGAAATTAAGCTGGATGATCTGGATGAGCCCAATGAAATCACAAAGAACCTGGGACGCCTGGGTGGCTCAGTTGGGTAAGCAACTGCCTTCGGCTCAGGTCATGATCCCGGAGACCCGGGATCGAGCCCCACATCGGGCTCCCTGCTCGGCGGGAAGCTTGCTTCTCCCTCTCTCACTCCCCCTGCTCGTGTTCCCTCTCTGGCTGTGTTTCTCTCTGTCAAATAAATAAAATCTTTAAAAAAAAAAAAAGAAAAAAGAAATCACAAAGAACCTTAAAAACAGAAGAGGGAGACAGAAGAAAGTCAGCATGATTTGATGTCACAAAGAAGTTACCATTATTGCAGGCTGTAAAGATGGAGGAGGTGGTCATGAACCCAGGAAACATGTGGCCTCCAGAAGCTGGAAGAGGCAAGGAAATGGGTTCTTACCTCCAGAAAGTCATAGAGCCTTACCATTACCCTGATATTTTCCCAGTAAGACCTGTGTTGGATTTTGAGCCAATAGAACTATAAGATAATTGATTTGTATTGTTTTAATCCACTAAATGTGTGATCATTTGTTATAGCAGCCCTAGAAAGCTAATACAACCCTCAGGGCCAGATGCATCTTAGTCTTTGGCTAAAAATGAATCAAATGGAATGGGGCAATATGGGCTTCCCCTCTCTCCAAGCTGGTATCTTCAAAGCATCCACTAGAATCTTGTGTTTCTGGAACTAGGATTCTTGCAGTCCATGCAGATGTTTTGGTAGAATACCTGACCTTGTGGAACTTGGGTTCTTGGGTGGGAAGGGTCAAGTGTTGCCCATTTGGAATAGCCAGAGAGAGAAAGCCAGCAGCCTAAGAAGCCAGGTGACTCGCAGGCTCCATGGAACTTCCTCCTTGTAGGAGCCAACAAGCTGTCAAGGTTTCCATCATAAGCCCCACACTCCATGTGTTTGCAATGTGACCCCAGAGAAGCACATGGGATCAGGGGCTGGGGTGTGAGGGCTTAGTTCTGGAGGCATTGCTTCCTCATGCATTTTAGAGAGTGCTTATTTTGCTTTCTTAAAGTTATGGTGTGGAATAAAGGCACAGTAATGAGTTCCAGATGCTTTTATTTTTCTCCTTCTATAATTGGAAACAAAAATATAGCATGGCTTTTAAATTGAAAGTGCCAGAGAGGAATGATGCTTTTAGCTCTGGGGTTTTAGCTGTGATTTAGAGCCCAGCATGAGGCTGTGGCCGTCATCACTACACACCAGCTCACTCACACTGCTCCCTGCAGACCCAGCTCAAAGCTTTATCTCAGAACCTGAATGAGGTTCAACTGTGAGTCCTATTTTAAGAAACTCTAACACAGAGAACTCAAAATTGTAAAGCAGACAGATTTGGGCAGAGTGAGCAGCCACGTATTCAAAGGACGATTGTTTTGTGGAAGACCATAATGCAGGCCTCTTTTAATTGGAGTTCCCCCGGTGCACCTAAAAATTTCCCCCTACACCATTAATTTCTGAGAAAGGGGACAAAAACCCTTCCAGCTGAAGTATTTCAAGCATGAAGTGCCAAGTGAAGATTAAAAAATCAAGAGACCAGAATCTTGGAGTATAAAATGATCTGAGGAAGAAAGAACCGTTGAGTTACCATGGACTCATTCATACAATAACCAACTTTGCAGGAGAACTTGAAAGTCATCATGTGACCACCTGACTTAGAGTCATACTTGGAATCGGATCAGCCTCCCTGAAAGTGAGACAAAGGGATCATCCTAACCATGCAGGAAGGAACACCCACTGTCAGACTCAAAGCTTTAGGTCCCTTTTGGAGTCTGCCATTCTTCCCTTTAGCCAATCGCTGTTGCAAAATGGAATAGTGGGAAAAGCAGGATTCAGGTTTGGACTGTGGGAAAGCAGCTGGCCTCCACCTACAAGACATAATAATACCAGATTACACTCTCTCCAGCAAGATAATCTTTAACACAAAGCAGATCCAAGCCCCCAGTCTAACAGCAGGCCAGGAAGGGAAGATAAAGCTAAATGGCCACTCAATCCTTATATGATTTGCTCAGTACATTGGCAAAAATGGGAATTCTGGACCTCAGAGCTGAAATGGAAGACTGACCTCTTGCCTTTAGTTCGTGGCACAACAAAAAGTTGAAGTCCTCTTTCATGCTAAGACTCTCAGGTCAGTCTTGATGAGCAATAGAGACTGTCTCCCTATTTTTCTCACTGCCTGTTCTCCCATTGCCCTTTATATTTCCCTCTTGCAGCCAGATAAGTAATTAATCCTCAACACACTGAACTGCCATCCATCAAGTACGCCCTGCATGCTGGCCACCATATAGGGATGCACATCTTTGTGTATTATTACTCTCATTTTCCAAATTTGTGGATTGGCCAGCCAGTTCCAAAGCCCAAAGACTTCCTTTATATTCTGTTCTTAAATCATGTGAACCCAGTGATATGGGTCTAAAGAGATTACTCAGTAGTTTTTAACATTTTTGAAAATATGACCAAGGCTGGGCTTCACCCTGGACCTATTCAAAACCTCTGGAGCCTCAGCATCTGTGTCTTAAATCTGCTCATTGTGATTCAGATGCATGGTAGGCTGGAGAATCAGTGCAAAAGCATCTTAGGTGATGTGGGGCTTAGGGAGCCCTCTACTCTACTATGGGCACTGAAGACTATCTGTGTCCCCTCATTGGGCCTGAAAAAATCAATAAGGGAGACAAGAGAAAAAGGCAGGTATTCTGACCCTAGTCTAGCTCTTTCCTGACCTTCTGAATTGGGCTGGGTGGTCCAGAGGGAACCTGGACATCCTACTTCTTCCTCTTCAGTCCTAGAGCCAGGTTTCTGTCCCTTGCCTCTGTCTTCTGTTCCTATTAGTTTCGAAAACCTGAAGGGGTCCTTCAAGAAGTCTTTTCCAGCCCCTATGAGAAACTTGTTAAGCCCTAATTAACACAGAACTTGAACTAGAGTAGAAAAGATGAGGAAACTTTAGAGACACCCACTCCTCCCATGGCTGGGGAAACTAAACACAATATGTGGGGCATTCTCAGCTCATCTTCTTCCAAATGGCTTAGTCATCTTGTCTCCTCATCTTTCCATTTTGTTGGTGTCTCACTTGAGTATTGACTAACAGAGCCAATCCTCCTAGGGGCAAAGATTCCATGCTTGTGTGATTTTCTGGTGTTGGGGATTTCTTTGGGCTCTAACCCCCTAGCTCACAGAAGTTGTCTGAGGGATTTCCAGAACTAATCATCCAAATGCAGATATGAACCTGCTCTTCCTTTATGGGTGAACGTGCTTCAAGTCAAAGTCCCCTTAGAAGGATGTGGAATGTGTGATTTTTTTGAAAAATGACTTCATAGTCATGATTGTCTTCTTGGGACTTAGCTTTAGTAAATAATTTAGGATGTGTTCTCACTAAACAACATGGACATTATGAACTCATTCTTGCCTCTGGAAAAATACATATCAAACTATTAATAATTGCTATCTCTGGGTGGCAACTAAAGATGGTTTTCCTTTCCTCTTTCATTGCCTGTATGTATTTTCTAATAATAATAATTATTATTATTATTAATAAAGAATGCATAGTACTTGGTTAATTGGAACAAACCTAATGTTGGTGTTGAGCAGGGGCAGTTGTCTGAAAGTAGAGCAGAAACAAGAACATAGGCACCATGTAGAGCTCCCAAAGGCATAAAGGCTATACTTCCATTTGCATCTCATCTCACAGCAACTCTACTTGCCAACCACTGTTGATGTCGACATTGCATACATTTACTTGTCAACAAGGTCTCCATAGTTTTTCAATAGTTTGGAAGAGAAAACAGATAGAAAGAGACTCCATTGTGGCCACACTATTTCTGAGAATGCCTTTCATTCCTGATAAAACTAGGTTTTAAGCTGTGGTTAGTTCTCTTAGTCAAGTGGGCTTGATAAGAACTCACCCCAGAATAAGGCTGCATCACAGCTCTTTCACTAGTAGCACATAATAGTTTTGGGTGTGCCTGGATGTGCTCTGGATGTCCTTCTCCATATGACTTTCAGCATCATGGAGCTCCCTGGTGTCAGGCAGAGCTCACTGGAAGAGGCGACGGCCTGAGATCTCCAGTAAAATACCCATCAGTCCCAACACCACCTGGGGTGGGGAGAATCAGGATAATAGGCACAGAGAGTGTTTCTCTAAGGGAAGGGTCTGTGTACTACTCCCTGTGGTCCAAATCTGGCTCTCTGCCCATTTTTGCCGATGAGTTCTACTGAAACACAGCCACACACATTCGTTTATACATTGTCTAAGGCTGCTGTCCTGCTCCAGAAGTGTGGTTGAGGAGTAGTGACAGAAACTGCATGGCCCACAAAGTCAAATATTGCTGACCTCTCTCCAGGAAAACCACAGGAGAGGGCAATGTGTCCCCTGTAACATTCTTGGCTCCTCTGGGATGTACACTCTCCTGGCTTCTCTCCTCTCTCTGGCTGTCCTGCTTGGCCTTTGTAGCTGTTCTTGGTTATTAAATTTCATCAGAGTTCATTCCTTGGCCCTCCTCTTCTCATTCTACATTCTCAAAATCTTCTCTTGGATGTCACAAGGGCCTTTCAAGGCACACAAATCTTAGCCTAGCGTGACCATATAATTTATTGGTTCAAATGAGGGCATTTTGGGGAATAACATTTCTGGACAAGATAATGGGCATCATGTGGATTGTCTGAGGGGGAAAACTGAGAAGTCAGATCATTTTAAATGAAAACACTATTATTCTCTTTCCCCAAACCTGGATCCCTTTCAAGAACTTCCAGTGGCTCTGGCATCATCATTCTGCTCACAGTATAAGCAAGAAGCACAAGACATATCCTTTACCTCTTCCCCTCCCTCATAAACCACCTTCACTCCATCACCAAGTCGACTTCCTGCATCTCTTGGGAACCCACCCACTACTCCAGTCTCAGCTGCTCCCTCCCAGTCCAAACCACCACCACTTCTGGCCTGGGCTTTTCAAGAGCCTCCTCCCTGGCCGAGGGCCATTGGCTTCAGCCTCTCCTACCTGCTTTCCACCAGGCAGCCAGACTGACCCCTGTGAAACTTCAGTCTGATTGAACTAAGTCTCTTCATAAAACACGCGGTCCCTTGGGGTACCTGGGGGGCTCAGTTTTTAAGCATCTGCCTTTGGCTCAGGTCATGATCCCAGAGTCTCAGGATTGAGCCCTGCACCGGGCTCCCTGCTCAGTGGGAAGCTGGCTTCTCCCTCTTTCACCCCTCCCTGCTTGTGTTCCCTCTCTAGCTATGCTTCTCTATGTCAAATAAATAAATAAAATCTTAAGGAAAAAAAAAAAAAACGTGGTCCCCATGCCTTTAGGACAGAGACACAAGTTCTTACCCTTGGACTCCAGGGTCAGCCTGGGGGGCCTTCTGCCCACAACCAGTACCCTTCTTCCCTTTTGCTTTTTGGGAATGCTTGATTGTGTCCTGTGACTTCCTGTTTCTGGGTTTTCCTGCAGACCATTCCCTGGAACTTCCCCTATTGTACTCCAAGTCCATCTAGATCTCACTCCCGCAGTGTCCACACTGGGTCGTCACCATGTCATCACCTGTCACTGTGCCCTGTATTCTGCAGACTGTAAGATAGCTGTGTGGTTCTTTGCTTACTGACCATCTCTCCCACAATAAGCGGCCTAAGGATGGGGTTCATATTCATATGTCTGCTCACCATCACATCTCCGTACCTAGCTCATTGTCAGCCCATAGCAGACATTTAATAAATATCTATTGAAATGATGATAAAACAGGAAAAACAGCTCCCATGATATCAGAGTTTGGGGGTTTCAGTTTAGCTGGGATGGGAACTGTGCTGGTTGTCTGTGGCTTCTGTAACAAATTACTATAAACGTGGCTGCTTAAAACAACAGAAATTTCTTTTTTGCAGCTTTGGAGACCAGGAATTTAAAAACAAGGTATCTGCTGAGCCACATTCCCCATGTGGGGTCCAGGGGAGATGCTCTTCCACCTTTGTCAGCTGCAGGCATCCCTTGGCTGGTGGCCAAGTCACTCCAATCTCTGCCTCCACCTTCACACCACCTTCTCCTCCTGGGTGTCAAATAACCCTCCTTATTCAAGTGTCCTCCAAGGACACTTGGAGATGGCATTGAGGGCTCATCCAGATCATCTCCTTATCTCAAAATCCTCATCTTAATCATATTTACAAGACCCTTTTTCCCAATAAGTTCACACTGATAGTTTCCAGGGATTAGGATGGGACACATCTCTTGGGGGTTGGTGGACGGTCATTTCAATGTATCATAGGAACATAGGACTAGATTTGGACCAACAGGGGGGAAAAATATGTATTGAGCAATTTATAATGAGAATCTCTGCAAACCAGGAGACAGAATAGATTTAGTGACTGTGGGCAAGAAACATCCCTATGATGCTTTCATTGGAGCCCAAACAGACATTATTGTTGTCCTCTTGCCCATTCTTGCCTTCGCTGCCCACAAACAAAGACCACTTCCTCAGGCAGAGGGCTTGGGTAAGATCCAGCTCTTCCTGAACTGCTGAGATTCATGCATGACAAGTCAGTGGAAAGAAGCCAGACCCAAAGACCCCCATTTGCTGCATGATATTGGGCAAAAAGCCTCATCTCTGAGAGCCTCAGTTATATGACAAGTTTCCTTTTCTCCAGGGAGTAATTGGGATGTTTTCCTATTATTTCTCATGTGTCTTGGGATAATAGTGTTAATACAAAGCATCATTATATTTGCCAAGTTTGTTCCTTGCAAGGACTGAATCTTACTCTTAGGGCTACTTCTAACAGCTGTGAACTCTCTAGCTGCCCATAAAAATAACAACAAAAATCCACCTGAGACATCTCAGTCACCACACACCTGTGTCTTTTCAAATTTCAAGAGGTGTCCTCCTCCAACTTTTCCTTCGAGTGTGACCAGAGCCAACAATGGTCTTCCACTGCTCTGGGAAATAGCCCTTTATGGCCAGGGCAGGAGAATGCCTTTTAAAAGGCATGGCTTCCTAAATATACATTCAAAAGTATACAAACATAGGAGCCTGGCCAGAAATAAATACTACTGTAATTTTTAGAAGGCTGCATTCTTTCATTTTTAGGTAATGAGTCTAATTCAGTTTCTATAAACGCAGTTGTCCTTTTGTGGTCTAACTTCAACTGAGAATTTTGTGTTTCTAGACAGCCTTCTGAAATGGCAAGGCCCGCTGGTTGTGCTATTTATGAGGGAGAAAGGGGTGAGGTTCCATTTTTGGCAGAGGGTAAAAATAAAGAGTTTTCTTCTGAGTGGGCCCCTCTGAGAATCCAGCGCAGCCTCTCGGTCTACAGTGGGCACATGTGCACAGCATATGTCAGATTTGTCTCTGAAGACAGTATGAATCACTCTGCCTGGCTCTGCTCTGAGGAGCTTTAAATCATATTGTTCTTACAACATGGAAAGCAGAGTTTGATTTTCTGGGAGGGAGGTTTTGTAACTCTTTTTGCAGTAAAATATGAATAGTTGGTACCCACTGTGAGGACTTTGGAGAAAACAAACTTAAAGATCACCATCAGATGACCTCCCTGCCACAGGGAGCTCTTAGACACCTTTCCTGTGGGTGTTGGCATGGTGGCAGGCTTGTCAGAGGGCAAGGTCATTCCTTCAATCAACAAACACTTCTGGAAGCTCCCAATGTGCACTGGGGTTGTGTTGGAAATAATGAGCTGGGTGTACATAGCGTGTGTTTGTTTTTAATGAAATGAGTCACTCCAGCTCCTCCAAAAATCACAATCCCAGTGGCAAACTGGTTCACAATAACCAAATTCAAATACCAAGTCCAAGTTCGAGATCAGGCAGGGTCATTTTAGCCATTGCATACATGCGTGGTCATCCCTCCCTCCTTCTCTATTTCCAGTGGAGAGGGTTGACCTTGACTGGGTTACGCTTTGGGAAATCTAGATATCCTAAGAAGTTAGACTGAATTGAATTCAGTATTTGCTAGGACAGCTTTCTTCTAGGATCCTCCAAGTTTGGGCTTAAAGCCACGCAGTCCCCTAGGGCAACCCTGGCAGGGGTTATAATCTGCCAAGTCCCCAGTGGACCCCCAAGTACCAAACTCTAACCCACTGTAGAGGTCTGAGGGTGTTTTGGGGGAGTGTGGGTTAAGATCAAAAGGAACACAAGTGGGTCCATCTGGCAATACCCCAAAACAAGAGGCTGGAGGCCTCTGGTTATTCTTTGTGGCCTGAAATGTATGAGGGGGACAGATTGACATGTAGTCAAGAGCCCAGACCAGGCTGGAGGGCGGGGAGGTGCTGGTGAGGCTGAGGGATGAGAAAGGGTTGAGAAGGTAGGAGAAGCAGAAGAGGGGAGGAGTTGGGCTAAGAGGGAGAGAGGAGAGAGCCTTCCTGCTTTTATATAAGAATTCCACTCCTCTACAAAAGGAATGGCATGTGCAGACAGGTGCTAGATATACTGAAGAGATGTCTGCTCTGTGGAGGCCTGCAGAGGGAAGGGAGCCTTGTTGGGAAAGGCACCAGCTAAGTAAGGAGGAGCCAGGGGATGATTTGTTTCCCCCAGCTATGGGGACCCCATGGATACTGAAAATGTGAAGACTGGTGGGAAGGGAGGCTCAAGGGGACACACTAATGGAAACATCAATCCTCAACACCAGCATCTGCTATGCAAAAGGGACCCTTTTACTCCCCAGAGATGTTAACCCACTCGCTAAGCCATCCTGATCTACTGTGGCCTCTGCTGCAGTCCTCACTAGGACTCCAAGCTCATGCATACTCATGAGTCATTTCATGGAAAAGTCGAAAACTGAAGTGCTCCGTCTTCAGAACAGGGAACTCAGAGGCCCAGGCTGTGAGCTGTGAGTAGGAAGCTGGAGCTTCCTTCTCAGAGGGGCTGGCTGTGCACCCTAGGTGCCCTCAAGATCCCTGCCAGGGTTCCACCTCTATGTAGCTGCTTCATGTTTATCAGCTTCACCCAGAAGGGCTTTGTCCCTCAGGCTCACACGGAATTTTCTGAAACATGGCACAGAGATTGACAAAATCTAAGGAGATGTTTCTCCAAGCACAGACCTAGACAGAGCAAGTGCCAGGTTCTCTGCTTTTTCTAGTCAGGCATATGTTGAGTCTGATTAGTGTTCAAGCTGCCTACCCCGCAACAGCTCCCAACATGGCAGTCCTCCAACTAGACCCATCCCCTCCCTCTTCATTTCTGGAAGTTGCAGAAGCTGTCTCAAGGAAGACACAAGCAGGCTTGGGATGACAGGGAAGCCTCCACTCTGCTTGTGGCTTGAGGTGCCCTAAGTGGGGGTTTCTGGCCTGAGACCTTTGCTCTGTCTGAGCCATCAGGAGGTGAAGTGTCCATGCTGTTATTCGACCAGACAGGCCAGCTGCGAATTTTGGGGAGAAAGAATAGTTTGCGAAGGATCTCCCAGTGAAATGCTGCCTGTGTTTGCACACAGCCTCCCCTAAAAATATCTACATCTGTTTAAGGCAGGAAGCAGTTAATTCTCTTTACTGACAAGCAATGAAATATCAAAATAGAAGGAAAAGGAAAGCTATATAAGCATCACATACCATCTCTTCTTACTTCACTTGTATTGTTAGAGACCAAGCTCATAAGGTCTGTTCTTAGCTGCTGTTAAACAAATGCCCATTGTTGATTTCATGTTAGTTTTGTGACATTAAAAAGTTCTGAACAGCCTGGTCTGCCTCTTCCAGGGCAGCCAGTCTCTTCTTTCTGGAAGAGTCTAGAATAATCTTTCTCTTGAAGCAAATCCTTCCTTGAGGAAACCCAATATATTACAATAAGGAGCCCAGATTTGGGAGTCAGACAGATGTAGGCATGAGTCTTAGTTCAGGTCTATGTCCTTTGGCAAGTAATTTAATCTCTCTGAGCCTCAATTCACTTATCTGTGCGTGGCTGAACCTAACTCTGTAATCTGCTAGCTGTGTGACCTTGCACTAGTTACTTAACCTCTCTGGGCCTCAGCATTCTTTTATATGGGATAAACATTGGTATCTATCTCGTTGTTGGTAGTATTAACTGAATTACTGTATATAAATTGATTAGCACAGTGCCTGGCACATAGTAAGCATGATGGGAGAGTTTGCTGTTAGGATCACAATGAGTTGCTATGGGGACTGAAGGGGATGACATGTGTCAAGTGCCTGGCACATGGTAGTTATGTGCCCACCCCATCCCCTCCCCCCAGCCTTCCCCACATCCTCAGCTTCTCTCTGATTCTTACCCAAGAGCACATTCTCAGGTGCCTTTCCAGGGCAGGCCCTAAAACCTGGTCTTTCTCTTACCTGACCTGTCCTGTGATTTTGCACTGCCCTGAGCTGTGTGTCTGCACTGACCCCAGCATCTCCTGTCAGATCGTTATTCTCAGGCAGAAGAGGAATGGATGACTAAGCATTCCTCTTATAGAAACCAGTCCTACTCTTCAACACAAATAATATTCAACAAGAAAATTTACTCCAAATATAGTATGGCAGATTAAATATGGCCATAAATTCTTTGCAGCTTAAGAAGTGGGACTTATTTGCCCACCCCTCCAAACTAGCCTGGCCTTGTGACTTTCTCTGACTAATTGATGTGGTAAAACTGGCCTGAGGAATGTCATGGAAGGAACTGGTCTAACCTACTGGAAGATGAGGGGCCATCGGATGATCAGAGGGGCCCTGGATGAAACTGGTACCAACTGCTTCTGATAAATCCCTCACAACTCCAGTGGTCTGTGTCTCTAACTAAATCTCACTAACACCACAGAATGTAATAGTTAAACATAATTCTTCAGAGCATTTCTTTTGTAAAAGGTATTCAATTCTGAATACAAAACTTGAGGTCTTTTTAAAGGAGTGTTGGGTGCCAGGGATGGTAATGAGATGCAGGTCTTGTATTGGAAGAGTTAATTCAGGATTACCAAACATTGTGGAGCACTGGTTGTAAAGGGGTACACCATAAGTGGAAAATGCTACTTGTTAAATTGAAAATGGGGCCAAGAGTGGAGACAGATAGCCACATTTTATTATGAGAGTAAGTGAAATGTTCTCTGAGCTGCTCCATCTCTGTATTTCCAGCATGCTTGAGTTCTGCACATGTGTTAAAGACTTTGGAGCCCATGAAAAATGGAGATCAGAACAAGGTTGGGTCTGGAGTTTTAGTCAACATTCAACTGTTCTTATTTTTGACAAGGATCTGTGAACATGAAGTCCAGAGCCCAGGGTAGAAAAGAAAAGCACCACTCTCTGATCAATGCAAGTCTTTCTTTAGGCTAGGAAGAAGTATGTATTTGAAGAAAACAAGAATATGATGGTGGCATGTAGTCATTAAAAACTTGGTCTTTGGTGTCAAAGTAATCTAAATTCAAATTCTGCTTTTACCGCTAGCAGTTATACACTGTTGTGTGATGAACCACCCCAGTTCCTACTGGCTTAAAATGACAACCATCTATTTGTTCAGAATTTCACAGTTTGGATTGGGCTCATGTGGGAAGCTCTTCAGCTGGTTTTTGTGAGGTGTCATTAATGTGTCTGCAGAAAGGGCTCATTGGTCCCACATGTCCCACTACCATGCCTGGAGGTTCAACAGGAAGGTCTGGAATGATTGGGACCACTGGGTGTCTCTCTCCATGTGCTCTTTCTTCCATCTGGTCTCTCATCCTCAAGGAGGCTAGACAAAGTGTCTTCACACAGTGGAGAGACTATTCCAAAAAGGGAATCTCCAATGCACAAATGATTATCAAACCTTTGCTTGCATCACCTGTGCTGATGTGCAAGGCAAGTAACATGGTCAAGCCCAGAGTTAATATGGGGCAGGAGAGATTTATACAAGGATGTGGATCCTGAGAGGTAGAATTCATTGGGGAATTAATATAACAATCTTCACGCCAGTGACTCTAACCAAATTCCTAATCTATTTGAACCTTGGTTTTCTAATCTGTAAAATGGGGAGAATAATCTAAGTATTAATTGGAAATAGCCTGAATTCATGTAGCAAAAACCCCCAATAAGTATGATGTGAATGATTAAAGGGTTTTTTTTTTCTCCTCACACAACACGACATTTGGGCTAAGCAGTTGGTAGCATTAGCTCAGAGACTAAATGATGTCAGG
Organism: Spilogale gracilis; assembly: GCA_004023965.1. Taxonomy (NCBI): domain Eukaryota; kingdom Metazoa; phylum Chordata; class Mammalia; order Carnivora; family Mephitidae; genus Spilogale; species Spilogale gracilis. The sequence continues at coordinate 27,030 of PITA01015006.1, read as the reverse complement.
TTCTAGGTGTCTACAATTCTCTTGTATTTTCTCTTGTAGAAGGAAAGTGGCTACAGGGGCACCTGGGTGGTTCAGTCGGTTAAGCATCTATCTTTGGCTCAGGTCATGATCCCAAGGTCATGAGATCAAGCCCCATGTTGGGCTCTCTGCTCAGCAGGAAGTCTGCTTCTCCCTCTCCCCCTTTGATATCTCTCACTTTTACTTAAATAAATAAAAATAAAATCTTAGAGAGAGAGAGAGAGAGAGAGAGAGAGAGAGAGAGAGAGAGAAAGGACCATGGAGAAAGGACCATGGTTGCAACAGCTCCAGTCATTCCAATGCCTTTCTAGGAGATAGGAATGAGTGGAGAAAATAGCAAAAGGCATGCACCAGCTGGGACAGCCTCCCTGAGAGAGCTTTCCCAGAACTCTACCCACTCACATCTCATTGACTAGGACTGTGTCACATCACTACCCCTAAGTGCAAGGTAAGTTAAGAAATGTCACTTTCAGTCTGTAATTCTGCTTTTTTGGGGTCTTTTTCTGGTTTTGGAATCAAGGTAATGCTAGCCTCACAGAAAGAGTTTGGATGTTTCCCTTCCATTTCTATTTCTTGAAATAGCTTCAGAAGAATAGGTATTAAGTCTTCTGTAAATGTTTGGTAGAATTTCCCTGAGAAGATATCTGGCCCTGGACCCTTGTTTACTGGGAGATTTTTGATTACTGCTTCAATTTCATTGCTGAATATGGATCTGTTCAGGTTTTCTATTTCTTCCTGTTTCAGTTTTGGTACTTTATACATCTCTAGGAACGCATCCATTTCTTCCAGATTGTTTAATTTCTTAGTATATAGTTGCACATATGTTCTTATAATTGTTTGTATTTCTTTGGTGTTTGTTGTAATCTCTCCTCTTTTATTCATGATTTTATTTGTTTGGGTCCTTTCTCTTTTCTTTTTGATAACTCTGACCAGTGGTTTATCAATCTTATTAATTATTTTAAAGAACTAGATCCTAGTTTCATTGACCATTTTACTGTTCTTTTGGTTTCTGTTTCATTGACTTCTAATCTAATCTTTATTATTTCTCTTCTGCTGGGTTTAGGCTTTACTTTCTGTTCTTTATCCAGCTCTTTTAGGTATAAGGTTAGATTGTGGATTTGAGACTTTTTGTTTTTTGAGAAAGGTTTGTATTGCTATACTTTCCTCTTAGGACTGCCGTTGTTGCATCCCAAAGGTTTTGAACTGTTGTATTTTCATTTTCACTTGTTTCCATAAACTTTTTAAACCTTTAATTTCCTGGTTGACGCATTCATTCTTTTTTTTTTAGTGTTCTTTTTTTTATTGTTACTTAAATTTTTTTTCCCTGTGTTCCAAGATTCACTCGCCATTCCCCACACCCAGTGCTCCATTCATTCTTTAGTAGGATGCTCTTTAACTTCCATGTATTTGAGTTCTTTCCTAATTTCCTCTTGTGATTGAGTTCAAGTTTTAAAGCATTTTGGTCAGAAAATATGCAAGGAATGATTCCAATATTTTGGTACCAATTGAGACCCGATTTGTTACCCAGTATGTGATCTATTCTGGAGAATGTTCCATGTACATTCAAGAAGAATGTGTATTCTGTTGTTTTAGAATGGAATGCACTGAATATATCTGTGAAGTGCATCTGGTCTAGTGTGTCATTCAAAGCCCTTGTTTCTTAGTTGATCTTCTGCTTAGACAATCTGTCCATTGCAGTGAGTGGAATGTTAAAGTTCCCTACTATTACTGCATAATTATCAATGTGTTTCTTTAATTTTGTCATTAATTGGTTTATGTAATTGGCTGTTCCCATGTTAGGGGCATATGGATACAAAAATTCTCATCAAGATACTAGCCAATAGGATCCAACAGTACATTAAAAAGGATTATTCATCACAACCAAGTGGGATTTATTCCTGGGTTGCAAGTGTGGTTCAACATCTACAAATCAATGAATGTGATACACTACATTAATAAAAGAAAGAAAAAAACTATACAATCCTCTCAATATATGCGGAAAAAGCATTTGACAAAGTACAGCATCCTTTCTTGATTAAAACTCTTCACAGTATAGGAATAGAGGGAACATACCTCAATATTATCAAAGCCATACACAAAAGCCCAGGAAATATCACTCTCAGTGGGGAAAAGCAGAAATTTTCCCCAAAGGTCAGGAAAACAGTGGGCATGTCCACTCTCACCACTGTTGTTCAACATAGTACTTGAAGTCCTAGCCTCAGCAATCAGAAAACAAAAAGAAATAAAAGGCATCTGAATATAGGCAAAGAGGCAATCAATCTCTTACTCTTCACAGATGACATGATACTCTATGTGGAAAACCCAAAAGACTCCACCTCAAAATTGTTAGAACTCATACAGGAATTCAGCAAAGTGGCAGTATATAAAATAGATGCACAGAAATCAGTTGCATTTCTATATGCTAACAATGAGACAGAAGAAAAAGAAAGTAAGGAATTGATCCCATTTGTAATTGCACCAAAAAACATAAGATACCTAGGAATAAACCTAACCAAAGAGGCAAAGGATCTATACTCAGAAAACTATAGAGCACTCATGAAAGAAATTGAGGAAGATACAAAGAAATGGAAAAAATATTCCATGCTCATGAAATGGAAGAACAAATATTGTTAAAATATCTATGCTACTTAGAGCAATCTATACATTCAATGCAATCCCTATCAAAATACTACCAACTTTTTTTTCACAGAGCTGGAACAAATAATCTTAAAATTTGTATGGAACCAGAAAAGACCGTGAATAGCCAAAGGAATGTTGAAAAAGAAAACCAAAGCTGGCAGCATCACAATTCTGGACTTCAAGCTCTATTACAAAGCTGTAATCATCAAGACAATATAGCCCTGGCAGAAAAACAGACACATAAGTCAATGGAACAGAATAGAGGATCCAGAAATGGACTCTCAATTCTATGGTCAAATAATCTTCAACAAAGCAGGAAAGAATATCCAATGGAAAAAAGATGGTCTCTTTAGCAAATGGTGGTTGGGAAAATTGGACAGTCACTTGCAGAAGAATGAAACTGGACCATTTTCTTACATCATACACAAAATAGATTCAAAATAAATAAAAGACCTCAATGTGAGAAAGGAATCCATCAAAATCCTAGATGAGAACACAGACAGCAACCTCTGTGACTTCAGCTGCAGTAACTTCTTGTTAGACACATTTCCAAAGGCAAGGGACACAAAGGCAAAAAATCAACTACCAGACTTCATCAAGATAAAGAAGCTTCTGCACAGCAAAGGAAACAGTCAACAAAACTAAAAGGTAACCTACAGAATGGGAGAAGATAATTGCAAATGTCTTATCAGATAAAGGGCTATTATCCAAAGTCTATAAAGAACTTATCAAACTCAACACCCAAAGAACAAATAACCCATCAAGAAATGGGCAGAAGACATGAACAGACATTTCTCCAAAGAAAATATACAAATGGCCACAGACACATGAAAAAATGCTCAACATCATTTGGCATTGGGAAAAGTCAAATCAAAACCACAATGAGATACTACCTTACACCAGTCAGAATGGCTAAAATTAATGTCAGGAAATGACAGATGTTGGCAAATGCAGAGAAAGGGGAACCTTCTTATACTGTTGGTGTGAATGCAAGCTGGTGCAGCCACTCTGGAAAACAGTATGGAAGTTCCTCAAAAAGTTACAGAGTTACCCTATGACCCAGCAACTGCACTACTAGTATTTATCCTGAAAATACAATGTAGTGATCCAAAGGGGTATCTGCGCCCCTATGTTTATAGCATCAATGTCCACAATAGCCAAACTATGGGAAAAGCCCAGATTCATCCACAAATGAATAGAAAAAGAAGATACACACACACACACACACACACACACACACACACACGCGCACACATGCACACACACACACAGGAATACTCTTCAGCCATCAAAAATGAAATCTTGCCATTTGCAATGACATGGATGGAACTAGAGGGTATTACACTAAGCAAAATTAATCAATCAGAAAAAGGCAATTATCATATGATATACTCATATGTGGAATTTAAAAAACAAAACAGAATCATAGGGGAAGAGAGGGAAAAATGAAACAACATGAAATCAGAGACTTCCAGCTCTATTACAAAGCTGTGATCATCAAGACAGTATGGTACTGGCACATAATTGTAGGAAACTGAGGATTGCTGGAAGGGAGGGGGGTTGGGGATAGGGTAAATGGGTGATAGATATTAAGGAGGCATGTGATGTAACGAGCACTAGGTATTATATAAGACTGATGAATCACTGAGTTCTACCTCTGAAACTAATAATACATTAATACATTGTATGTTAATTAATTGAATTTAAATTAAAAATTTTTGGAAAAAATGTCACTTTTAAAGCTGGGTACAGAACGCAAATGAAGTGCTGCTAGTAACAAAAAGAAAGGAGAGTATGTATTGGGTAGGCTCCTAGAAGTAGCGGCTAGCCCTCACCCCTACCTCACAAGGTTGCCTTCCACAGAGTAGGTGCTCAGTGCACAGTGGCTAGTTTTCTTTTTCTGATTTAGTTGACAGTTTCTGAACCTAGCTGGTACATCTATTGCCCTACCATATCTGTTCCTGAAAGCAGGGGGGAAGAGGGAGCTCTGAGTTGTCCCACAACTCTTACCTTCCCAGTGTCACCATGATTCCCATGGCAGTTAGTGACGGTACATAACAACTACCCCAAAACTGAGGAGGATAAAACAATAGGCACTGTCATTTCTCACCGGTCCACAGGTAGGCTGGATGATTCTCTGGTCTCAGCTGAGCTTCCTCATCCATGTGAGGTCATCCGTGGGTCAGGGAGGTGGCTGCGCTGAGCTTGGCTGGGCTTTCTCATAGCTGTGGTAGGACAGAGCTGCAAGTGGACACTGGAAGGACTGGAGACAGGTAGATGTAAAGAATTGCAGCCATTTTGTAATCAGTGCCCCCCAGGTTGAGGGATGCTATAGCACCCTGATGTTATGGTAAGACCCAAGATATTCTGTTTACTTGTGAATTACACTTCCTTGGTCCTATTATTTCTCTCACCAGAACTTCCTTAGATCCTCTGTTTTCTGCAGAAACATTCATGGACTTGCTTTTATTTTCACTTGCTCAGTCTTCTTGCTGTCCTCCTCTGATGTCCAGAGAACACCAGGATATTGGACAATTAGAGTATTTTTTTCCCCAGGAGCATCTCACAGCTCCTCCCTCTGGCCCTCACCCACTTGTAGCAGGGCACTGTCCTGTCCCATCAGCTGGCTCTTCCCTTCCAGGCTCAACCCCTGCGAGGCACAGGCAGCCCTTCACCAAAACAGCTGAGAGCACTGGGGTGAAGCCCCCAAGGTCCCAATAGTTTTTATCCAACAAGCTCCATTTCATACTAAAGATACCGTGTGAGATCTCTTTTTACCTCTGGAGCTTTTTAAAAAATTTTTTTTCATTTAAATTTAATTAATGAACATATGATATATCATTAGTTTCAGATGTAGTGTTCAATAATTCGTCAGTTGCATATAACACTCAGTGCTCATCACATCATGTGCCTTCCTTAATGCTCATCACCCGGTTACCCCATCCCCCCACCCACATCCCCTTCTTCAGCAGTGAAAGCAGTCAATCAGAGAAAGAAAAGACAATTATATGGTTTCATTCATATGTGGAATATAAGAGATAGTGCAGAGGATCCTAGGGGAAGGGAGGGAAAACTGAAGGAGAAGAAATCAGAGAGGGAGAAAAATCGTGAGAGACTATTGACTCTGGAGCTTTCTTAACAAGCCCAACAGCTGGGTCTGCATCCCTTCAGGCACACCTCAATGGGCTACCTTCCTTCTTACCACAGGTGTGAAGTGCTTATGAGATAGACCCTGGAGCCAGATGGCTCATTTATCACTTGCTCTTTATGTGATTTGGGGCCAATTACTTCCTTCTCTGTACTTGGGAACAGTAACGGCCTGCCTGGTGGGTTCCTCGTGCTCCTAGAACAGTACCTGGCACTCAAGGATACGCAGATGAGGCTGTCCCTGCCCACTTTGCCACTATTCTCTTTGGTCCTGTTCACCCTACACTTTCTTTGGGCAGCTTGAATCCTGGCTGATGCTTTAACTATTTCCTTTTACACTTACTCAGTCCTCCCCATTCCTTCATTTATTGAAACCCTGCCTGTGCCTTCCATATATTAGTCACTGTGTTAGACATAGGAGACCAAAAAAAAAACAAAAAACAAAAAAAAACAGTCAGTTGTGGTCTTTGTCCTCATGAAGACAGCCCATTAAACAAACTTTTTAAAAATCCCCCCAGCAAGAAAGTACAGCAAAGTATAACAAGAGCTTTGGGAAGGGCCCAGAGTGCAAGAACTGTAACTTTTTTAGTGTTCTGAAATGCTGTTACAACAAATTATGCTGGAGTAACTAGGCCATTACCTGCGGCTTACAAATATCTTGGCTACACTTCACTTGGATTTTGACTGTAGCCGGATTTTGTCTTTAGTGGCTCCATTTCCTCCGGGTTGAAAAAGAGGTCACATCTTCCAGGAATGAGATCTGACAGCCAGTAGCATTTCTTCTCCATGAACTGCTTATAGGAAAGAGGACCGTCACGTGGCACGGGGTATAACTCGCCTTGTTAGAGCTGAATTACAAGTCATGGAGTTTCTAAAAAAATTAATCTGTGTTTTGACTAGAGAAATATGTGGCCCTCATTTAAAAGGCAAACAGTATTAAAAAGCCTTTTGAAAACAGCTCTCCCCTCCCCCTTGCTGGTTCTTCCTCCCCTGAAAAATCTTTTGAGGTGTTTCTTTTGGGGTTTACCTCTGTGTGTCTAAATAACATGTGCATATTGCAATTTCTTGATTTCTCTAGGGTGGATATTTGTACAATTGTATTGTATCATATTGATGTTTATACCCTGACACTCACACTTCCTCTGCTTCCCCAGCTACTGACTTATTTCTGTAATAATCTTTGGTCAAATTATTATTCAGGGTTTGTATTATTTTAGCCATGTAAATATCAACCACAACTGAGCCATAGAGCTGACCATGATTACTTTTTCTTTCTCATACCTAGCAATAATAATTGCCTCATCTTAAAAAATTGCTTAAATTTCTGTGTACTTACCATTAATTGGTAATGTTGCCTCTACTGCAGTTGAAATTTCTTTTAATAACAGCACACTTTCCATTTTTATGGAAAAAAGTTCCATTTTTATCTTAGTTACGTCTCTTCTGGACAATTTCTGGACCTGCCTCCAGAAAGACCCTAGACTGCATTTCTGTCACTTCTCTTTATATTCATCATAGGATTTTCCTTCATGACCTTCCTAGGGGTTCCTTTAACTTTTTCCAATGTTGGATCTTTTACTTCCTTGACTTCATATCATTTTCTTTTCAAAAATTTACTTCCTTGTTTTGGTGGAGCATCTTAGTAAATGGAACTCATAAATATCTAAAAATAACTTCATTCTACCTCCATACTTGACTGATAGTAGCTGGTGTGATGGTTAAGTTGATGCCAGATGGCTAGTAAAACATTACTTGGGGAGTGTGTCAACGAGGGCTTTTCTGGAAGGAATGAGCATTTGACTCAATAGACTGCATAAAGATTAATACTCACTGGTGTAAACAGGCCAAAATAGAAGAAACAATGAAAGAAGGGAGTCACCTTTCAAGAAAGCCAAGCTTTCTTGAGCTGGGAAGTCCATCTTCTCCTGCCCTTGGTCATCAGAGCTCCTGGCTCATACCTTTGAATTCTGGGCTTATACCAGTGGTTCTTTGGTCTCAGTCCTTCAGCCTCAGACTGAATTGTATCACTGGCTTCCCTCGTGTTTCAGCTTGCAGACAGCCCACTGTGGGACTTCTAGGCCTCTAAAACCATGTGAGCCAATTCCTATAACAAACCTCCTCTTATCTATATCTACACCTATAGCTATAGCTAATCTATTTTGATATATCTTATTGGTTCTGTTTATCTGGAGAATTCTAACACAGCTGGGTACAAAATTTTAGTTTACAAATAATTTTCATTCATAGTTTAAGAAGCATTGTTCTATTGTTTTCCAGATTCCATTATTACTTTTGATAATTCTCATACCATTCTCATTTCAAACCATCTATATGTGGCCTGTTTTTTTTCCCCCCTCCCTGGAATTTTAGGATATTTTCCATGCCAGTTCTTCTAAAATCATGCAATGGTTTGCCTTGATGTGGGTCTTGTTTTCATTTTTTGTGCAGGAAACTAAAGTTAGCCCTTTTGATCTGGAGACAAATGTCTTCAGTTTTGGAAAGTTTTCCTATAGTTGTTCTTTAATAAAATCTTTCCCTCTATACTCTCTTTTCTGTCTTTCTAGAACTCCTGTTATACAATGTTGGCATTCTTTGACTCATATATTGTAATTGTTTTAGCTTCTTTTTCCAACTTTACTTTTTTTTTTTCTTTCTGGATGATCGTTTCAATATTATCCTCTAATACTTCAATTTATTTTCTTTTCCATTGATTTATTTTTTTTTTTAGAGTTTCAGAGCATTTCTTTTCTTTTTTTTTTTACCTTTTTTTTTATTGTTACTAAATTTTTTTTTCCAGTGTTCCAAGATTCATTCCCCATTCCCCACTCCCAGTGCTCCATGCTCTAGGTGTCCCCAGTACGCACCACCAGGCTCTCCCATCCCCCCACCCCCCTCCCTCCAAGTCGCTCAGTTTGTTTCTGTGTCCAAAGTCTCTGTTGTTTCGTCTCCCTCCCTGGATTACCCTAGTTCCCATTTACTTTCCTTCTCCCACTGTCCTCCAGGTTACCCCTCATGCACCGCAGGTAAGTGAAACCATGTGATACTTGACCTTCTCTTCTTGGCTTATTTCACTCAGCATAATCTCCTCCAGTCCAGTCCATGTTGCTACAAAAGTTGGATATTCGTCCTTTCTGATGGAGGCGTAGTATTCCATTGTATATATGTACCACATCTTCACACGCACAAGGGCACCCATACGCTCGGGGATGCCCACACGCACGGGGGAACCCACACGCTCGGGGGCGCCCACACGCTCGGGGACGCCCACACGCTCGGGGGATGCCCACACGCTCGGGGGAATGCACATGCATGGGGGACGCCTCTTTTCCATTGATTTTTTAAAATATCTGTTCTCCAGGTGCCAGATAGTTCAGTCATTTAAGAGTCTAACTCTTTTTTTTTTTAAGATTTTATTTATTTGACAGAGAGAACACAGCCAGAGAGGGAACACACGCAGGGTGAGTGAGAGAGGGAGAAGCAGGCTTCCCGCTGAGCAGGGAGCCCGATGTGGGGCTCTATCCTGGGTCTCCTGGATCATGACCTGAGCCGAAGGCAATTGTTTAACCAACTGAACAACCCAGGTGCCCCAAGAGTCCAATTCTTGATTTCAGCTCAGGATCATGAATTCAAGTACTGTGTCGGGCTCCATGCTGGTGTAGAGCATATTTGAAAAAAAAAATAACATCACTAGCCGTCAGGGAAATACAAATCAAAACCACAATGAGATACCACCTTATACCAGTTAGAATAGCAAAAATTAATAAGACAGGAAACAACAAATGTTGGCAAGGATGTGGAGAAAGGGGAGACCTCTTACACTTTTGGTAGGGATGCAAGCTGGTACAGCCACCCTGGAAAACAGTATGGCGGTTCCTCAAGACACTAAAAATAGAGCTACCTTATGATCCAGCATTTGCACTACTAGGCATTTACCCCAAAGATACAGACATAGTAAAAAGAAGAGCCATATTCACCCCAATGTTCATAGCAGCAATGTCTATAATAGTCAAACTGTGAAAGAAGAGAAGATGTCCTTCAACAGACTAATAGATACAGAAGACGTGGTTCATATATACAATGGAATATTATTCAGCCATCAGAAATGATGAATACCCACCATTTGCCTCAACATGGGTAGAACTAGAGGATATTATGCTAAGTGAAGAAAGTAAAGCAGGGAAAGACAATTATCATATGGTTTCACTCATATGTGGAATATAAAGAATAGTGGAGAAAACCATAGGGGAAGGAAGGGAAAATGGAAGGGGAAGAAATCAGAGATAGAGACAAACCATGAGAGACTCTGGACTCCAGGAAACAAGCTGAGGGTTACAGAAGGAAGGGGGGTGGAGGATGGGATAACCAGGTAATGGGTATTAAGGAGGGCATATGTTGTGGTGAGCATTGGGTGTTATATGTAACTAATGAATTGTTGAACACAGAATCAAAAACTAATGATGTACTATATATTGGCTAATTGAATGTAATAAATAAATAAATAAATAAATAAATAAATAAATAAATAAAATTAAAATAATAAAAATACCTGTTCTCAATAACTGATGCTTGCCAGAGGTGAGATAGAAGGGTGGGCAAAATGGGTGAAGGGGAGAGAGAGATACAGGCTTACAATTATGGAATTAAGAAGTCATGGAGCTTAAAGTTTCAGCATAGGAATACAGTCAATGGTATTGTAATAGCACAGTCTGGGGACAGAAATTAGTCACACTTGTGATGAGTACAGCATAATGTATAGACTTGACAAATCACTATGCCATACACCTGGAACTCATGCAACATTGCATGTCAACTATATGTCAATAAAAAAAAGTTCTGTTCTCATACTTTGAATTTCCCCAAGCTCTTTCTCATTCTATACCTTCTACAAATATCACCTCCCTTTTTTAACATCAGCTTTTTGTTTCAAATATGCAACACTGTCTCATCTTTCTGAGGATAACTTTTAAAAGTTTTGTTTTAAAAAGGTTAGACTACTTTTACAGTAGTCAAATGATGGAAGTAGCCCAAGTGCCCATCAATAAATGAGTGGATAAAGAAGATGTGTTATTCATATACAATGGAATTCTTCAGCCATCAAAAAGAATGAAATCTGCTAATGACATGGGTGGAGCTAGAGAGTTATGCTAAGTGAAATAAGTCAGGGAGACAGAGAAAGACAAATACCATATGATTTTACTCATATGCAGAACTTTTTTTAAAGACTTTATTTATTTATTTGACAGAAAGAGATCGCAAGTAGGCGGAGAGAGAGGAGGAAGCAGGCTCCCTGCTGAGCTGAGAGCCCAATGTGATGCCAGGACCCTGAGATCATGAACTGAGCCGAAGGCAGAGGTTTTAACCCACTGAGCCACCCAGGTGCCCTCATATGTGGAATTTAAAAAAGAAAAAGAATGAGCAAAGGAGAAAAAAATAGAAAGAGAAACACAAACTAAGAAACAGACTCCTAAATATAGAGAACAAATGGATGGTTAGCGGAGGAGAAGTGGGCAGGGGACAGGGGAAATAAGTGATGGGCATTAAGGAGGTACTTGTCATGATGAGCACTAGGTGACATATGGAAATGTCAAATCACTCTATGGTATACCTGAAACTAACATAACACTGTACTAACTATATCAGAATTAAAATAAAATATAAATAAATAAATAATAAAAAGGTTCTGTTATTGTCATTCCTATGTCTTTGAGTCCTTCTTCTTTATTGTCTTTTTCTGTCTGTCATTCATGCTAGAACTTTCTCCTCAGATGCCTGGTGAAAACTGGTTGTCGCCTTTTTAGTCAATAGTGCAGCACAGGGGTTTCCTTTGGGGGTAATGAAATGCTTTGGAACAAGACAAAGGTGGTGGTTGCACAATCTTGTGAATGTACTATCACTGAATTGTTCACTTTGAAATGGCTAGCTTTGCATTATGTGAATTTCACAGCTTTTTTTTTTTTTAAGAGAGACAAGTACAGAATTTCTTTGTGACTAAGATCTCTGTTGTGCATGGGTGGAGCCCATTGACTAGTAGACCTGGTCACAGATTGGCCAGGGACCTTGCCATCTTACCGGGGATTCCCAAGCTTCAGTATCTATTGGCCTTTCCCATTAGTTTTGCTGGTTCAGTTTCCCAGTCAAGGAATGCTCTGACTTCCTATCTGGGTTGGGAGTAGAACACACTGATTTCTACCCAACCTCCCTTCCCATAGTGTGTCACCTCACCCCACTCTGCTACTCTTGATATCTCTGAGTCAAAGGCACTTAAGTTTAACTTCTTCAGAGAAGAAACTCTGATGCAGTTCTCTGCCAGGTTAGGAACATCTCTTAGATGCCTAGATCCGGGAGGTCCCTTTTAGGGAGGGATAGGCCTTGGGATGCACAGATTTAGGAAGTTCAGCTTTTTCTTACACTGACATTGATGGTAGTCTCATTCGTGTCCCTGTTGTCCTGGGTTTTTGGGCTTCCAAATCTTGAGACTTTCCAAATTTCCGCTTCCCTCTGATACTCAGCTGCTTACATCTGGGATACCTCTCCAGATATCGGTTTCGTTTTTCTGCTGACTAGATTGTGTTTTGTTTTGTTTTGTTTTTCAAGCACAAAGATGCTATCTTTTTGGCCCAGGATATTCCTCCAGGAGGTTGCTACTTATACTCCAACCCCTGAAGGAGGGTGGGGTGGTGAGTTGCATGAACAAGGAGGGTCATGAACAAGGAGGGTCGCTGAGGGTCTTAGGATATAGCCCTCACTTTGGCACTGACTGGCTGCTTGCACGTGAACATATTACAGGGCTGCTCTTCATTCCAGTTTTGTGAATATTTTCTGATCTGTAAAATGGTGAATTGAAGGCAGATGCCCAGTCCAGTCCTCAAAGACACTGCTTGGGCAGAGGCCTTTCAAAGATCAGGTGTCGGCCCCTTTGGGAGTCGAGAGTTACTGGGAGTCCCTTTGAAACCTGGAGCAGTCATTTAATCCTTGCCCACACCTATGGAGCAACAGTTTCAGCTAAAGGTATAAAGCCCATTAAAAGTAAGAGAATACTTGAAACACAAGATAATCCCCAAGGGATAGAACTATTGATCAGAACAGGTGACCTAGAACTTAACCTGTTGGCTGAAATTGATCTATTTAAATTTTAATAGGAAGCCAGAGATGGCTAATAGTTTGGCCTTACCTTCCTGGACTCAATGACCCTTCTTCCTTAGATCAGATTCTGGGTCTCTCTGGCTTCACACAAACTTTCTTTTTTTTTTTTAATTTAAATTTTATTTTATTTTTTTCAGTGTTCCAAGATTCATTGTTTATGTACCACACCCAGTGCTCCATGCAATACTTGCCCTCCTTAATACCCACCACCAGGCTCACTCCATGCAATACATGCCCTCCTTAATATCCACCACCAGGCTCACCCAGCCCCCATGCCCTCCCTTCCAAAACCTTCAGTTTGTTTCTCAGATTCCACAATCTCTCATGGTTAATATCCCCTCCAATTTATCCCAATTCACTTTTCCTTTCCTTCTCCTAATGTCCTCCATGTTATTCGTTCTGCTCCACAAGAAAGTGAAACATATGACAATTGACTTTCCCTACTTGGCTTATTTCACTTAGCATAATCTCCTCCAACCCGTCTATGTTGATACAAAAGTTGGGTATTCATCCTTTCTGATGGAAATGTAATATTCCATTGTATATATGGACCATATCTTCTTTATCCATTCATCTGTTAAAGGGCATCTTGGCTCTTTCCATAGGTTGGCAATTGTGGCCATTGCTGTTAAGAACATTGGGTATATATGGCCCTTCTTTTCACTATGTCCATATCTTTGGGATAATACCCAGTAGTGCAATTGCAGGGTCATAGGGTAGTTCCATTTTTACTTTTTTAAGGAATTTCCACACTGTTTTCCAAAGCACCTGCACCAACTTGCATTCCCACTAACAATGTAAAAGGTTTCCCCTTTCTCCACAGCCTCTCCAACACTTGTTGTTTCCTGTCCTGTTAATTTTGGCCATTCTGACTGGTGTAAGGTGGTATCTCAATGTGATTTTGATTTGAATTTCCCTGATATCTAATGATGACAAACATTTTTCCATGTGTCTGTTAGCCATTTGTATGTCTTCTATGGAGAAGTGCTTCTTCATGTCTCCTGCCCATTTTTTGATGTAATCATCTTTTTTTTTTTTTTTTTTTTTTTTTTTTTTTTTTTTTTTTTTTTTTTTTTGGTTGCTGAGTTTGAGGAGTTCTTTATAGATCTTAGATATCAGCCCTTTGTCTGTAGTGTCATTTGTGAATATCTTCTCCCATTCTGTGGGTTGCCTCTTTGTTTTGTTGACTGTTCCTTTGCTGTGCAGAAGCTTTTTATCTTGATGAAGTCCCAAAAGTTCATTTTCACTTTTGTGTCCTTTGTCTTTGGAGATGTGTATTGAAAGAAGTTGCTGTGGCTAATGTCAAAGAGGTTACTGCCTATGTTCTCCTTTAGGATTTTGATAGATTCCTGTCTCACGTTGAGGTCTTTCATCCATTTAGAGTTTATCTTTGTATGGTGTAAGAGAATGGTCGAGTTTCATTTTTTTATATGAAGCTGTCCAATTTTCCCAGTATCATTATTGAAGAGACTTTTTTCTCCTGGATATTTTTTCCTGCTTTGTCGAAGATTATTTGACCATAGAGTTGTGGATCCATATCTAGACTCTCTACTCTGTTCCATTCGTCAATGTGTCTGCTTTTGTGCTAGTATCATGTTGTCTTAATGATCAAAGATTTGTAATAAAGCTTGAAATAAGGTAACATGGTGCCCCCAGCTTTGTTTTTCTTTTCCAACATTTCCTTAGTGATTCAGGGTCTCTTCTGGTTCCATACAAAGTTTGGGATTGTTTGTTCCAGCACTTCAAAAAATGATGATAGGTGCTCACTCTCATCACTGTAGCAACAGCAATCAGACAACAAAAGGAAATAAAATGTATTCAGATTGGCAAAAAAGAAGTCAAACTCTCTCTCTTCACAGATGACATGATACTTTATATGGAAAACTCAAAAGACTCCACCCTCAAACTACTAGAACTCATATAGCAATTCAGTAATGTGGCAGGATACAAAATCAGTGCACAGAAATCAGTTGCTTTCTTATACACTAAAAATGAAAATATAGAAAGGGAAATTAGAGAATCAATTCCATTTACTATAGTGCCAAAACCCATAAGATGCCTTGAAATAAGCCTAACCAAAGAAGCAAAGGATCTGTACTCAAGGAACTACAGAATGTCATGAAAAAATTGAAGAAGACACAAAAAGAGGAAAAGCATCCCATGCTCATGGATTGGAAAAATAAACATTGTTAAAATGTCTATGCCTCCCAGAGCAATCTATACTTTCACACAAACTTTCAAACTGTAGTGGGGAATAGGGTATCTGCAAAACTCAGGCAAGAGGGGTTCACCAGCGTGTTAGAAAAGCCAAGACAAGGAAATGGGAAGTAGGGTAATTCAGGGAGAGAAGTGAAACATGAGAGACTTTGGACTCAGAAACAAACTGAGGGTCTTGGAGGGAAGGGGATGAGGGAATGAGCAAGCCTGGTGGTGGGTACTGAGGGCACGTATTGCATGGAGCACTGGGTGTGGGGCACAATGAATCTTGGAACACTGAAAAAATAAAATAAATTTAAAAAAAAAGAAAAGCCAAGATAAATCATGGTGCAGAATAAATATTAATATTCTAAATCATTATAAAGGGCATCCTCATTTATATACAGAAACAATTTGGGAAGGGAGAGGGAAAGGAGCCAAAGGGACTTGGGGGGCAGGGTTCTGGGGTACAGAGGGAACTATAGGCAGTGATGCAGGATCTCCTTTCAGACGTTTACCAAAATATGCAGAATTCTTTAAAGCTGCATCAGAATCTAAGCTACTTCTGAAACTCTGCTGTTAATTTTAGAATAAAGAATTGGAGGCAGTTTTGTGTGGTTAGGGTTTCATAAGTCTGGAGAGAAACTTCCCTCACACTCATGTGCCTCAGATCATTCCTTTCTGCCCCACCTCCAGTCTTCACTTTCCCCCACCTCACTAAGTCCCAGTCCTTCTCCTCCTTCTCCCTTCTTCCCTCTCTCCATAAAGCTCCCATCCTCCCCCCCCACACACACACTCTTTCCCCCAGATCCAACTGAGACCCCTGCCTCAGCCTGAGGAGGGGGTGCTGTGGGAGATATGCAGACCTCCTCCCTCAGTCTGCCTCTTCCTCTAGGCCCTGGCTCCCCTGGTTGCTTCCAGACCAACCTGCGAGCAGTCTCCACAAATTCTCTGAATCAACCCCTTTGGATCCCTGATGTTTATCTTCCAAGTTGAAAAGTTTAATTGCAACCCTGAGTGAGGCCTTGGAGGAGGAGCAGGGCAGAATGGAAGTAATAAATTCCCACCTGACCTGCAGGATGCCCTCCAATGGCCACAGAGGGGCAGGGCCTGCCTGGTAGGGGTGGGGGGTTACAACAGGCTGGAAGGCTGTGCCCCTTGGTGATTAATCAACACGTGAGAGCTTACAGCTTTGCTCTCCACATGCAACTCTGCTCTGCTCATTTGTCTCTAAAAAATCTAGTTTTCCTTCATCTCAGTTTTTTCATGACTCTCACTTTTTTCTTTTTTGGGGAAAATTCTTCAATTCCATATGTCTATTTTAACTCCCCAAGCACAGATGGTGAGGAAGAAGCCCACAAGGTGAAGTCACATTGTCCTGCTTCATCCTAGATAAACCTTTGTGGGTTTGGTCTGATGCATTTGCAGTGGCCAGAAAGGGAAAAGAGGAAACTCAGCTTCCTTGGACATGTTAAATTGAGTCAATCTTTTTTCAATCCTCAAGAAATGAACAAGTTCATGAGCTTGCTTTTGGAAAGAAGTGTATTTTTGAAACATACCTGAAGTCCAGAAGACCCAGGAATGCCTGCCAAAATAATGCAAAATCGGAGCCCAGGGAAGAAATGGGAATCCGGGTGGGGTCTCCCTGACTTGGCATCCTGAGTTCTATAGTTCAGGTGGGGGAGCGCCTGGGAAGCCAGTTGGATACACCATTTCTTTCCCAGCTGGTTTACTGTGCTATTTTGAACCATTAGTCTCTGCTCTACTATTTCCCTGTGTGGGGGATCTGAAAGCATAAAATAAATCCTGAGATGATTTTTTTTGGCATCTGAGGACTAAGGAAAAATTGTTTGGCAATGTGTACCATCACCTCTAAGCAAGGTGGAATTTGCCACAAGGTCATTTGTTGGTCTGACTTCTAAAGGATTTGGTGCCTTGGTTTTTCCATTCACTCCGCTTTTGCTATGAACCTTTCCCAAGCAACCAAATCAGAAGACCTTTTTTTTTAAAGATTTTATTTAAATTCAAGTTGGTTAGCATATAGTCTATTATTAGTTTCAGTAGAATTTAGTGATTCATCACTTTCATGTAACACTCAGTGCTTATTACATCAGGTGCCCTCCTTAATGCCCATCACCCAGTTACCCCATCCCTCCACCCACCTCCCCTCCAGCAACCCTCAGTTTGTTCCCTAACTTAAGAGTCTCTTATGGCTTGCCTCCATCTCTGTTTTTATCTTATTTTATTTTTCTTTCTCTTCCCCTATGTTCATCTGTTTTGTTTTTTAAGTCCTACATATGAGTGAAATCAGATGGTATTTGTCTTTCTCTGCCTGACTCATTTTGCTTAGCATAATACACTCTAGTTCCATCCACAATGTTGCAAATGGCAAGATTTCATTCTTTTTGGTGGCTGAGTGATATTCCACTGTTTATATACACCACTTTATCCATTCATCAGTCAATGGGCATTTGAGCTCTCTCCATAGTTGGCTGTTGTTAATAATATTGCTGTAAACATTGGTGGATATATAACCCTCCAAATCACTATTTTTGTATCCTTTGGGTAACTACCTAGTAGTGCAACTGCTGGGTCATAGGATAGTTCTATTTTTAATTTTTTGAGAAACCTCCACACTGTTTTCCAGAGTGGCTTCATCAGCTTGCATCCCCATCAACAGTGTAACAGGGTGCCCCTTCTTCCACATCCTC
The DNA here is from genome assembly GCA_004023965.1 of Spilogale gracilis. Taxonomy (NCBI): domain Eukaryota; kingdom Metazoa; phylum Chordata; class Mammalia; order Carnivora; family Mephitidae; genus Spilogale; species Spilogale gracilis. The sequence goes on along the minus strand of PITA01015006.1, from coordinate 9,175 downwards.
ACCAACATCTGTTGTTTCCTGAATTGTTAATTTTAGCCATTCTGACCAGTGTGAGGTGGTATCTCATTGTGGTTTTGATTCATATTTCCTTAATGATGAGTGATATTCAGCATTTTTTCATTTGTCTGTTAGCCATTTGTAACAAGTCAGAAGACATTTAATGTTTGTATTGACAAAGATTCTCTCATCTGCCAAACTGCTTAGGCTCCACTGAACTTTTCAAGTAGGGCTTGAATTTGGGGCTTTCATCATCATCTCCTGCTAAGTCAACTTAACCAGAATCCCCAACCTTTAATATTTGATCCATTTTCTTATCTTTCACCATCCCCCAGATGATATCTGACCACCTCAGCCTGCCTTCAGCAAGAATCCCCCTTACCCATAATGTTTCCTCTTGATAACTTTCATCCGCTGACTCTCTCCATGCCCCCTTGGGTATAAATTCCCATGCATCCATGTTGTATTCAGAGCTGAGTTCAGTTCTTCCCACTACAGTGATCCCTACTTCTCTTGCCCTGAAAAAGGTCTTTCTTAGATGTTTTCACAAGTGTCACTGAATAATTTTTTTCTTTAGGATATTTTTTTATTTTAATGACTCTTTGATTACTTGTAATATTGGCCCATGACAGAGCTGTTATGACCACTATTGCTATTTAATAGATGAATGACCTAAAACTCAGTTAAGACATCACAAGTCCAGGCAGTACCCTCCTACCATCTGGATCTTCTGAATCCCATAAGCTTGCTTTCTTACCAGAGGCAGAAATGAGGTGTTCTCTAGTTTGAAGAATTCTTGGAGCAAAGTGTTTGTGTCAGAGTTGAGTATGAAGTATAACTTTGATGAATTCTTATTCCCTAACCCATTCAACAGGGGCAGCTGTATCTGCTAAGACAGGAAAGTTCCAAGCCTTATTATGTAACAGCAGCTGTATTTCCCAGGAAGATCACTATCTTTGCAGCATCTAAGCATTGAGAAGTGCACTGGGAATGGACTGTTGGATATTTTGGGCCGGATCTCTACCAGGGGAAATAATCTGAGTGATTTGAAAGAGCTTTTTTAAGCCCACCAAGTCCTGTGATGAGGCTGTGCGTCATTGGAGACGTCACTTGGTTCTCAAAGGGTCTCTAAGGCTCCCATTTTCACCAGCAAATTTCAAACTCATTGCCACTGGGCCAAACCAGCAGATAAAGGACACTCTGGCAAAAATGAATTTGAAAGGAGCCAAGATATCCTGCCATTAAGTCAATGGCTCAAAAAAAAAAGTGGCAGGGGGACAGAAGAGAATTTGTAGTGCTCATCTGTGCTCCCCTGGGGTTGTCAGGAAGTTGTCATTAAAGCAATAGCAGTGTGTTTGAGATGAATGCTAATCTTTATAAAATGATCCAGTGAGGATGGTAGAGAGAACATCTGAGAGAAGCAAAGTGGGAATCATGTAACCCAGGTCTAAATTCTAGAATAGTTATTAACTACTTATGTGACCATGAATCTATCACCTCTCCTTTCTTATCCTCAGTTTTTTTATTTGTATAAAGAGATAGTTGGGCAAGGGGATCCCATTTTTTAAGTCTGCTAAAACTACCTGACCTTCTTTAGACTTCAATTTTCTGTTGTAGCACCAAGGAGAAGGGTGGTGGCAGGTTGTAGCTTTTGGCAATGGACAAAGAGAATACCTGCCAACATCCTGTACCCAAACACGCTAAGGAAATAATAGTGTCACTGCCCCACACATCCAAATGGGGATTTATAGTTATAGAGCTTCCCATGCACATTATCTGAATTATTATAATAGGCATTTCAGTACTTCCCCAGGCTGCTGGGAGGATTGACACTGATATGTGTCAATTAAAAAGGTACATTCTTTGACCAACTGGAAGAAGCAAAATGAGCTTCCAGAAGCTGGCCATGCTCAGGACTGGACCAGCTGCTTCTCAATACAAGTTTTGATTCACCTCTGAGGTGATGATTCTGTCTGTGGTCATGTGTTTCTATCCCTCTCTCTCTCTCACTTCATTCTAATATCCACCCACTTGTCCACACATCTATACATCCATCCATTCTTCCATCCATCTACCTATCCACCATCATCCATTAATCCACCATTCATTATTTATCCATCTATCCATACATACACCCATCCACCCATCTATCCATCCATCCATCATTCTATCCATCCATCATCCATCTATCCATCCATCCATCATTCTATCCATCCATCATCCATCTATCCATCCATCCATCATTCTATCCATCCATCATCCATCCATCCATCCATCCATCCATCTGCCCATCATCTACCCATCCATCATCCATCCATCTAACTCATCTATCATCCACCCATCTATCTGTCCATCATCCATCCATCCATCTATCCATCCATCCATCCATTCTTTCATCTATTGTTTTCTAAAAGTATTTACTGAGCACATACTTATATGGGCTATGGTAGGCCCTGTGGAGGTTATACGGGACATGTTGAACATGGGCCCTTGTATCAGAAAAGTCCTTTTTTAATGCAGGAAGAAAAGCCCTTGCAGCAAAGATAGCACAGCTAGAATGATCAGTGCTGATGAAGAGTACAAGAGAGTCATGGGGCCCTCTTTACCCCTTCCTTCCTCTCCCTCTCTTTCATTCTCTTAGACACCTGTGTAGAGGGCCTATCCCTGTCAAACTTCTTCCTTAGCTGAAAGTAATTATGTGGTCACATTTACACAGCTGAGAAAAGAACATTACGGAGCCACTTCACAGAAGATTATTGAGTTGCTTCCTGAGTGAATGACATTATTATTGCAGCTGGGCCCTCCTACTCACCCAGAGGAATGTCACTGTGGTAGAATGGGCCCTTAGTTAGTTATCTCATATATATATATATTATATATATATATATTATATATATATCTCAGTATATATCCATATATATCTTATATATACACATAAAATATTATATAATTATATATTAATATATAATTACTATATAATCGATATATTAAAATGGATGCATCCTATTTTGGAGCCTCTTTGTATGATTCTCAATCAACTTGTTCTTTCATTATTAATTATAATATAAATGAATAATTAAAAGGATAAATACTTGCTATGATGTTCTCCTTGTCCATCCCACTTCTAGGATGCTTGTGGTAAATGGGAGTTTGTCAGAGAAACATGGTCAGTGTGATGCAAAGAGCACAGTACAGAGATCATGCCACCACATTGGCATCTGTGATTGGCTAGCATCCCCACACTAAAGGGCTTCTCACCTGAAGGAGGAGGGTATTTGTCATGGCTTAACCTAGATGGTCAAAGCTAAGATAAAATTCTAAGACAGATTGTAGTTCAACATAAGAAGCCACTTTTTGAAACTACCAAAATGTCCATTCCTTGAAAAATAAATGAACAAGATGAGGCATATCAGTGAAGAAAGGAAGTGCTGATACCTGCTACAATATGGATGGAGCTTGAAAACATGATGCTAAGGGAAAGAAGCTGGACACAAAAGGGCATGGATGGTAGGATTCCATTTATAGCAAATGTCCAGAATAGGCAAATCCAGAGACAGAAAGTGAATCAATAGTTGCCTGGGGTTGGGGATGAGGGTGGTGGTTGGAAGAAAATGGGGAATAACTGCTAATGGGTATGGGTGTTTTTTTTTTAAAGGATGGACATGTTCTAAAACTGGGGTGATGACTGAAAAATTGTAAATATATGGAAAACCACTGGTACATTTCAATGTATGTTATGTAAATTGTGTGTTATGTAAATTGCTTGTTATTAAATATCTCAAAAAGCTATTCTAAAAATCAGTTTACCTGTTTTTAACTTAAAAAAAATCAAAACTACCTTTTAACAAAGAGAGTTAAAGAATATACTAGGACAGTGCTCAATCTGTGGAAAGTCCCGGATGCTCTCTGGCTCACTTCTGTCCTCCTGAGTTGTCCAGCAATGGGAAGGCTTAGCTGAGGAAATCAGAGCTGCTTTCATCCATAGAGATACCAGCAAATACACAGTGGCCATCTGAAGAGGGTTGAAGAAGGTTCCTACAGTGAGAGGAAAGATGTGTCTGGGTTTGGATTTCCTTGAGAGTAGAGCCTGAGGCATAGAGTTGGGGCCAGTCAGTGATTTGGGAGTTGATGCCAGGAGCCAATAGTTTGGAACAGGACAGATGAAACAGGAAAAGAGGAGCTAACATAAGGAGCATTGTCAAGGTCACTGCTGTGGTCCTCCTGAGAAATTTACAGAATGCCTCTGCAGATGTTTTGTTTGAGGGGTGGAGTAGAGGCTGGGCCAGCTGTCTACCAGCTCCTCTTCCCACTAACTGACTGCCCCTTACCTATAGGCTGCACTTGTGTTAGGAGCCTAAGGGACCACCACAAGGCTCCAGGGTCTGTGGACCACATGCCTGGAGTGCGATGCCGAGAGTGAAGTGAGCCTGAGCTCGCACGGAACTTTCCAGCACAGCTGTGACTAAAATCAGGGGTGGCTCAAGGAAATGTGTTCTAAGCGGCAGACACATCTGCCAGAATGGGCAATTTTGGCTCAAACAAGCAACTTAATGGATCTGAGTAGCATTTTTTCCAAATGAAGTAAAATGAAATAGAAGTGATCAAATATATTGCATCTGAAAAATACCATTTCAGGAAATGTTTGTTTCATTACAGGCGAAGTGTGTTTGTGTGCCTGTGTATATACTGGGCTGTGACCTGAGAAGTGTTTGTTTCTAAGCATCACAGAGAAAAATGCTGTTCTACTGGAATGATCTCTAAATTCTTTCAGAAAGTGAAGTTCATTTTAAAGTAAGTTTTTAGGCTGTTATGCAGTAACTTGAAGTGATGTGTGTCCTGGTAGAAAGAACAAGAATGAGGTATGAGTCCAAGGAGATTTGGGCTCTGGTCTTGTCTCTGTTCCTGAGCAATAGCAATCTGGGACCAACTACCTTATATAAAGAGATTTATTTTATGCAATTGTGGGAACTGGCAAGTTTAGAATCTGCAGAGAAGGCCACTACACTGGAAACTCAGGCAGAGTCTTTGGGAAACCTGTTTTTGCTTTTCAAGGCCTTCAGCTAGTAAGATGAGGCCCACCCACATTATTGAGGGCAATCTTCCTCACTTACAGTCAACTGATTGTAACTGTTAAGCACATGTACAAATTACCTTTTCACAGCAACACCTAGATTCGCACTTGATTAAGTCAACGGGTGCTATAGTCGAGCCAAGTGGTGCTATTGTCTAGTTCCCTGCATTCTGGGGGGATGCTCATGCTTATATACATGTATATACATATACATGCTTATATACATAAGCATGAGCATCCCCCCAGAAACGCAGGGATCTGGACAATACAGGTCTTCGTTCCTTTTGGTTCTGCAGCCCCTTGAATTTGAGCTCATTCTTTCACAGCCTCAAAGCTAAATGCTTTAATGAGACTGGAATTTGCAGCCTGAGGCTTGTATGCTGTTATTCTGAAACCCTAGAATGTTCGAACCCAGCCCTGTCCCTAGTTTTACAGATGGGAGGACCCAGATACAGAACCCAGCTCATTCTGTAGAGGTCCTGCCATGCATTTGCAGCCAAGCCCTTGCTCTCAGTGAGGCATCCTCTCATTCTTAGAAAGCATGAAAGATTCCAAAATGATAGTTTGTTCCAGCCAAGTAGAGAAGGAAATACTCTGTTTTAACAGAATCTTGTTACTGTGAGTGGTTCTCATTCTCTTGAGCAAGGGTATGTATAGTTTTGTTTTCATTTGATGGTGAACATCATTGAAAGCGCATTTTCCAATGGAGAACAGGCCCGAGATCCTTCCTTATGGGGGGAGGAGAAGGACCTTTCCAGAAGAAAGGGGAACGGGGGACGGCAGCTGTTCTGGGAAACTCAAGCCACTCCAACTTGGATGGGTTTTCAGTCATCAGAACCAGAAGCACAAACATGTCTGGGCCCCACCACCAAGCCACAGAGTGACCAAGCCCAGAAGGATGGATGTGGCCTCAAGAAGGCTCTTCCTTGCATTGGATGTCTGTGATCCTTCAGTGCAGGCTGGAGGAGGGGGCCCTGTGGCCCAGAATGTATTGGCCTTTCTCCCACCCTTCCTTCCCCCACACTCTCTGGCCTTCTAATCATTTAAACATGGAAGTGACCAGGTTCCCAACTTTACATGTGTTCAGATCTTACTCTAGCATAGCTTCAGTGAGGTTGGAATTGGTCAAGGCCCCAGTCTCTCCTCTGTGGCTTGTAAAGAGCTTAGCTTAAGCTGTACTTTTATGTGTTATGTGTTGGGAATCTGTGCTAGATTTCATTTGAGAAAAACAAGTTTCCCTGCATATACGTGTGTGTATGTGTGTATCTCCATTATCTGAAAATCATCACTGAAGATAATGGGAAATTATTTAAGGCGATTGTCTTAGATTTAATAAATGTAATATGAGGTTAAAACATATGGGAAAAATTACTGAATCATATATAAACTTCCAAAATACTCTTTTTAATGCCCTTGTTTATAATCTCCCCCATAAGAGTAAAAAAGTCAAGCATTCCTATATACAATCAGAAATTATTAAAGATGGAAAGGAGTATGTGACACAAGGCAAAACACCTCTTACTTGGGCAAAGCTGGGAGACGAGTTAGAGCATATGGCCCTCCTTATAAAAGGGCACAGCCTCTGCAATCTCACCCCTGTCTCCCAGACGACTCCCTGCAAGTCAGTCCATTCTGGCAGACCTAGCTGAACACTGGATTTCTATCAAATGGACAATAATCTCCCAAGGGTCTCATTTCACACTCAGACAATGTAATATAAGCCAGGAACACAACCTACATTTTAGATGGGAGAAAGTCTTTTTTTTTTTTTCCAGGAACTTCAAGACACCTCTAGTTTCTGATTTTCCCCCTGTGTATGTAATTAAACAAAATAAAAAGATATTACTTGGCTTTGGAGGGAAAATAAACACCTCCTGAAATTAAAAAGGCTTGGCATGATGTTGACTTATAGTTATACTTTTGCTCATAAGAAAGAGTAGTTACTTATATAATAACCAGATTTATTCAAAGAAGTCATTTTGGTGTTTCCCTTCAACCAAAAGGGGCAATGACCACCAGAGTGCTCCATAGTTGGCCTTTGCTTATGCTGTTTGGAATAATGGCAAATTAAGTGTGTTCTCCAGTATAGGGCTTGTTGCCAGAAATCATGAGGAGTGTCCAGGTGAGGTAAAGGGCCTGGGGGAGGGGTGCCCTTGTGGCTGCTGCTGGTAGCAGAGAATGGCCATACAGGAGCTTGGCTTGGGCTCTGGAGTTCCATGAGTGATTAACATCTTGGAGCCATGGATATTTCACAAAATCCTGTGGTTGGGTTTGTGGATTTTCTGTCTCACACATTCTCCCTTCACAATATTCATCCTCCTTCAGTCACACTCATTTTGGATCCCAGGGATAGCAAATATTCTTGTCTTGGTCTTCTCTTTCAGGTCTTCTCTCTTGGGCATCTTCCTTCTGTAGGGAAGTGGAGGATAACAATGACCCAATGGTTGGGGCAGATTTCCTAGTTTCCCAACTTCTTCTGCTTCAGCTTCCATCTGAGAAATGCAAGCACTCCTACTGAGTGTCTCTGCCTGGGAATTTGCATTCCCTCTCTCTTTTGTCTTCTCTTTTGTCAGGCAGTTAGAAGGATTCTGTGCCAGTTGCCTGACACTGTACTGCAGATGTGGATCTGGGTGAGGACCAAGATGCTCTAACACAGGTTTATATGCAGAGGTAGGTGCTGAGAGAAGCCATGTTTGTCAATGCCAGGATTAGCTTGGGTTTTCTAATCACTTTTGCTCTCTTATTTAGGATCAAATAAAGAAAAATTAAATACTCTTCAACCTCAAGCAGTTGGGCAGGTGGGCACAGTTTCTATTCTGCTCTGGCTTATTTTCAGCTTGTCTCCATCTCTGGTTGTAGAAGTGACTTCTAGAAACCATTCAACAAAGAGCCTACTATTACTGCTACTGTATCTTTTATTTATTGAGTGCTGACACTCTCCCAGGAACCTCACATACATCTTCACCTATCTCAACCCTACCAGTTGGGTATGATCTTCACCCTCATTTGGTGAAAGTGGAGATGGAAAGTCAAAGAGGCTAATCAATTTGCCCAAGGCCATAGAGCTGTGAGTGGCAGAGGCTGAATCTAAATACTGACAGCCTGACTCCAAAGTGATCTTTCTCTACTACTGAAACACATCGCCTTCAACATCATTTTTATTTCATGACATTTCCAAGCTAATTCAAGTCAATGCCCCCTTCCTAGTTTCTTTTTTTTTAAGATTTTTTAAATTTATTTATTTATTTATTTATTTATTTATTTATTTATTTATTTGAGAGAACAAGGGGAGAGATGGAGCATGAGCAAGGGACAGGGGCAGGAGTGGGAGAAGCAGGCTTCCCGCTGATCGGGGAGCCTGATGTAGGGCTTGACCTGAGCCAAACGCAGGCACTTAACCAACCCAGGCACCCTCTCTTTCTAGTTTGACCTTCACTTTCCTTTTAAGTTTCCACTGCTCCTGCTTGACTCAAGCAGAGTATACTCATTCATTTAGCAACACATAATTATTATTTGCCTACTATATGCCAGGCACTGTTCTTGACACTTACACTAGAATAATGAAAAATTATTAATTATTTTTATAAAATTATTATAATCCTTTCCATTATTAAACTAAACTGAGAGAGGCCAATATGTAAATGTTATGAGCAAAAGTAAAATGAGAAGACAGGACATTTACCAGCTCTATCCTGATACTAAAACCAAAGATATCACCAAAAGCAAAGCAAAGCAAAACAAAACAAAACAAAACTGTAGACCAATCTCCTTCATGAACATAGATGCAAAGATTATTATAGGAGATTAATAAATTGACTCCATCAATATTCAAAAAGAGTAATATAACACAATCAAATGGAGTTTATTATAGAATTCAAGGCTGGTTCAGTATTAGAAAGTCAAAGCATTCTATTAATAGTCTAAAGAAGATAAATGGCATGACTGTATCAATTGTTATAGAAGAAGCACTTGACAAGATTCAATATTTGTTCATGACTTGTAAAAATCTCAGCAAACTAGGAAAGGAGTTCTTCAAGCTGATAAATGACATTTGTTGAAAAACTATAGCTGAAATCATACAATGATAAAAGATGGAATGCTTTCCCC